>JAASFL010000228.1:0-27311 GCA_023333735.1 Globisporangium takayamanum
CAAATGAACAGTTACAATTTGGAGCACTCAAACCAAGTGTCTTGTTTTGCTTCCGTCGTTACGACTGGAATCCTTGCGGAAGGTGTTCACACACGCTTCCTCGCAACTGTGCTGCGTAACTCGGACACGTCCGGTTACACACAGACTCACACAACACGCACATCTTAGGCATGTTCTCGATCGACAAGCACAGTTCCATTAGCATTGCATCACAGGCATGGACGGACGCGATCGTCAGCGCCAACAGCACCGCCGGGTTTCGCACGGCTGGTCTCTTTTCGCTCTCTCTTCCCTGTATGATGCGCCGATTGGATGAGTATCAGCGAGGAGGTGCCAAGAAAGCAGTCGAGCTCGCGAAGTGGCTCGAGCATCGCGACCCCATCGAGACGAACGTCCTAACGCTACCACAACAGCCAAACAAGCACATGCAAAAGGAGCGCAAGACAATTGACGTGGCAGGCAAGTTGCTCACGAAGGAGGATCTGACTAGCCAGGTCGCGTTGGCGAAGAGAAGTAGGGCAGTGGTAGCAAGGGCGAGTGACTCCAGCGAGTGTCTCCAAGGCGGAGAGATGCAGCGACTTCTCGTATTGTGAACACGAAGTGTGGGTTTGAACTGCTACAACTCATTTTACTCTCAAAACCCATTTGTGCTGACTGTATAAAATCCACAGAGGTTCTAATCCACACTGCACCACACATCAAATGCTCTGTATACAAACAGCAAGTCATTTTTCTGGATTAAACTGAACAGTGCCAAAATCTGATCGCCCACTTTAAAAATTTGTTGCACAACATCCAAAGCTGTTCATTTTATATAACCAAAGTAACAAACACACGAGCAAAAGTGTCATCGATCGATCCGGTTTAGTGTTCGAGGTGTTCAGAACTGAGCAAGGTACACTCCAAAATCTTATCGACTCAACAACTGCTCTAAACTGAACGTTTATGTTAGTGAAGTAATGAAGTTACTTCAGATTTCCTGGTCCTTCCTAAATGGTTACCCAAAGATGAGTTACTAACTCATTACAAGACTTAATCAAGTTTGCAAAGCGCTTGTGAGACAAAGAAGAAATCGCGTCAAACCAGTTACTCACACGACCGAAAATTTGACAATCAATTGTAACAAAATTCCCAAGCATCTCGCTTCTTGACCATCGGTCATGGTTGCGAGCGAGCGCTTGTAGCTCGCAGTCTACTGCTAATAGATAGACAAACTCATTGACGAATATGACTCACCCGTCTTACGTCTGCGTTCGTTGTACTCGCACCGTTTCGAAGGCCAATGCCGCTCGCCACGCTCGCTCCTCCCGCTGCCTTCCGCCATCCGAGCTGGCCGAACGACGACGTCAAGCGCTAAGTGTAAAGCGCGAGAAGAATCGATTTAGAAGCGCAGCTCGACGAAACCGGGCTACAACAACGAGCGGCAACGACAGCTCAAGCGCGACGCAACACCAAGAGGAAGAACAACCAGCGAGCGATCCACCAGAAGAAATGTGCATGATTTGCATTAGTCCGTTGGTTGACGGTGCTTGACCGCTTTCATGCGTACACTAGCACTACTAAACGTGTGTGGATCGTTTGGTTGCCTACGCTGCTAGCGACGGAAATAGACCACGATGTCCGCAATGCCTCATCCCATTGCGTTTCAATCGCGTTCGTCGATCTCGACGCAGATGATACAGTTCGTACTCTTTGACTTCATGAATCACAATATTTGTCAAACCTGATGCACTACAGTTAGCCAACATATTTTATATTATTATCGACGTCTTCAGATTATGATGAGCCAAGAATGACTTGACATGTTGTGTAAAGTGTTCAATGAACGCTAGTGTGTGGTGCCAAGGTTAATGGTAGTGATCCATTGTTGGGATACGTAAGACAAGGAGTGAAACCTTGACGGGTTAGACAACAGCAAGTACTTCTAAGGTGGCAACTCCGACGGTGAAGAGTCCGTAATCTCGAATTATATAACCGGACGTGTCCGAGTTACGCAGCACAGTTGCGAGGAAGCGTGTGTGAACACCTTCCGCAAGGATTCCAGTCGTAACGACGGAAGCAAAACAAGACACTTGGTTTGAGTGCTCCAAATTGTAACTGTTCATTTGAGTGAGAAGTGCGGCTCCACCCTTTGGTGTGAGCCTTTAGATCTAAGTATGCAATACTAAATCTAAGTCAACTAAAATATGAGTGGCTCTAAGAGTCCTGCGTTACTGATTGGATAATATTCTGGGATATCTACCAATAAGAGCCACCGCCAATGAAGGCCGGTCTTAAAAGAAGTGCGTGAATAGTAATTCCGCAAGCTGGGTTATTATCGGATAACTCCAGCTGTGTACCCCGTTACATAGTCTCTCGAGGATGCCGCCTGCGCAATCGAAGTTTGCAGCCGTGGTAACTTGCAATCTCAGTCGCCGTACCTGCTGTTCAGTTGTTTCTATGAGCTCTGTGCTTTGTAAACAGATATCGTACTTGTGCAAGTACACAATGTCGTGTGGACCACGTGAGATCCTATTTCGCACTTGAACGGATGTACACAGTACACACTACTTCCCATTTTGGCTTGCGAGAACGCTCGCCCTCAATTGCCTCCTCCTCCTCGATCAACGAGCTTCTGCACGTGAGCGACGACATCGGACATGGCGACAGCAACTGCGATGGACGGTCCCGAGCAGCTCTACCCGCTCGTGCTCGAGCTGTCTGTGCCCGAGCAGCGCGAGAGCGCGCTGCTCGAGCTGAGCAAGAAGCGTGAGGAGTTCCCAGAGCTCGCGCCGATCCTCTGGCACTCATTTGGCACAGTCGCAGCGCTGCTGCAGGAGATCGTGTCGATCTACCCGCTGCTCTCGCCGCCACAGCTCACAGCCCACGCATCGAACCGCGTCTGCAATGCGCTCGCACTGCTGCAGTGCGTCGCGTCGCACTCGGAGACGCGGACGCACTTTCTGAACGGTGCGTTGTCATTTGCTGCGCTGTGTCTGTGATGATCACAGCGCTAGCGCATGTGCGTGTGTGTCGTCACGCTAGGTGCGACTGTCGTGCATGCGTCCTGACACCAGTCTCGCACACACTCGCACATGTCTGTCTCCACAGCGCACATTCCGCTGTACCTCTATCCGTTCCTCAACACTGTGAGCAAGAACCGGCCGTTCGAGTACCTGCGACTGACGAGCCTCGGTGTAATCGGCGCGCTTGTCAAGGTGCGCACACTGTTCTACTCTGCGTCTCGTGGCTGTCGATGTGATCGCGACTGAGCTCTGTGTGTGTGACGCGCACATGTGGCGGACCCGACAGATCGACGACTCGGACGTGATCAACTTCCTCTTGCAGACTGAGATCATTCCGCTCTGCCTCCGCATCATGGAGGCGGGCAGCGAGCTCTCGAAGACCGTCGCGACGTTCATTGTGCAGAAGATCTTGCTCGATGAGATGGGCCTCACGTACATCTGCCACACGCCCGAGCGCTTCTACGCCGTCGGCACGGTGCTGAGCAAGATGGTCGGCGTGCTCGTCGAAGCACCAGCGCCGCGGCTGCTCAAGCACATCATCCGGTGCTACTTGCGGCTCTCGGACAACGTCAGGTACGCATTGGTAGATGTGCGTGTGTGTGTGTCTGGCAGTGGTTCCTCACATGCGCCACTGCTACTGCTGCTGTGTATGTGTCCCGTAGAGCAAAGGAAGCGCTGCGCCAGTGCCTGCCAGATGCGCTGCGCAACCACACGTTCGACGAAGCGCTCAAGGACGACGTCACGACGAGTCGATGGCTCGCGCAGCTCATCTACAACATTGGGAGCACGGACAACGCGGGGCAACAGGGCGGCGCCGTGGGCTCGCGTCTCGCAAACGCATGAGCATGCGACTACGAGTAGACTCCATAGCAAGCAGCAGCAGTAGCAAGCACCAGTAGATGGACACAGCGCACGCGTCTTGTTTTGTCCTGTCGTCCGACTCTGTCTATACTGACACGTACGCACTCGACTAGCCCTTGGTCGACGGATACCGCATGCGCACGCTCTCCCACGCACGGCGAATGAGCCAGCCGTCGCCCTCTGATACGCTCTGCGACGCACCAGCTTGCGTGATCATCTCAGCCATGTCCGCACGCGACTTGTCACTCTCTTCGTAGAAGTCTGGGAGCCCAAAGCCGTGACCGATCTCGTGCGCCACAATGACTGACGTCGCGGCGTCGAGCGAGCTGAGCATGTTGGCTTCGTCCACTTGCTGGCCCCAGTCGTAGCCAAAGCCACCGCCGAGTCCAAGCGTCGGCCAGAGCGAGATGCCGAACGGCTTGCCTGTGCACGCGCTCATGTCGGCGAGCACCTCGAGTCCGCGGTGCATGTAGCACGCGTCTGGGCACATTGACACGCCGTCCGAGTCGAGTATATCCGTGTAGATCGGACCAAGCGAGCTGTCGCTCTAGTCGAGCAAGCGCTTGCCGCGCACTGCGACGCCGACGATCTCGAACTCGAACTTCGCGAACGGCCAGCAGCCGTAGCCCACGAGCCACTTGTTCCACTGCGCGTACTACCGCTCGAGCATCGCTTTGAACTTGGACGCAGTCGCCTTTGAGAGCTTGTTCGTCGAGTCCCAGCGCACGCAGTAGCTCAGTGTGCCGTCGCTCGCCATGAGCTGGTCAAAGATGAAGTCCGTGTACCCAAAGTCCTGCTTCATGCGCTTCGCCCGGACCCAGTCGACGTCCGCCTTGCTGATGTAGCCGGACGTCGGGTCGCCCGTCACGCACTTGCCACTGCGCGCTGTGTTGCCCGAGCTCGCTTCTCCAGCGATCACAGCAGCAGCAGCACCTGTGGCGCCACCATTGGCTGCAGTTGACGGTGTCTTGATGATCGCCTTTGGGGTCTTGGTCGTGACTGCTGGTGCCTCGGTTGCTAGTATCGAAGTAGTTGGCTTTGCCATCTTCGCTGCCTTGGACTTCTTTGGCTTCTTGGTCTTGCTTGGCTTTGGCGCTGATGTCGCCTCGACGGCAGACGCACGCAGTCCTCGCGTAGCAGCTAGCGTGGTGCCATTCGTCGCTTGCACTTCAGTCGAGGCAGACACAGTGGTGGCGCAGAGCACTGCGAGTGCGAACGCAAGCGCGACGACAAAGGAGTTGCGCTTCCAGACTGAAGCGAGCATCGTGGACGCAATATCGTGAATGGCAAGCGAAGAGCAGACAGCTCCTTGACCGCCGGACCACTTGGCACTGCTGCGTCTCGAGTCCTATGCTGCGGTCCTGTCTTGCTGGAAAGCGCGCTTGCGATGGCGAACGCGGACAGAAAGCAGCTGGTGCTGAGCGGTTGTTGTGTGTACGACGAAGGCGTCAGCGCATCAAGTCGGAACGAGACCGAGCGCGCGCTTGCATTCCTGCTGACGCCACCATCGTTGCGCCATTTTCCAGTGCGTATGCAGCAACTCGCTCATTCGCAGCGCCGTCTCGAACGCCATAAAAGCAGATGCCAGTCGAGGGGTTCGTCTTGCGTTGCTCCACATTGACCTTGCGGTGACACTGACCTGGATGCAACGAACCACATCGAGCGACCAGGACCATGATCTGCGCAGCAACACGCGAAGATCATACATCCGTTCTGCGGAGCCTCTCGTCTCGACCATGCGTGATCGATCGCACATCACTGCTCGAAGACACCTTGGCGCTGCAGCCAGCGCTGGATGTGCGATTCGCGGCACACGCACACAATACCACTCTCGCACCAGCGTGTTGAGCTCGTACTTCGCATAGCTTGAACGCATCGAGTCGGCTGCGTGAACGACACCGCATCCGCCACATCGTCATGAGAGACTGTGTCGTCGTCGTGAGTGAAGCGTTGTAGTGTCTGGTACCATTCCCTCGTTTAAATCACTAGCAAGTAGCTGCAAACAGCCAAACATACAAATTTCAAGTCAAAGCATCGTGACACCAGCAAATAGCAGCAGACGAGCATGAGCGAGCAGCTCGAAGTCGATGCCGGCGACGCCGTGCGGCTGATCCTGCAGTTCCTCAAGGAGAATCGCCTCTTTGGCGCAATGCGCGCGCTGCAAGAAGAGTCGCAGATCAGCTTGAACGCAGTCGACTCGGTCGATGCGCTGCTCGCAGACATCACGAACGGCCGGTGGGAGAACGTGCTCCAGCAGACCAAGGCGCTCGAATGCAGCCCTTCCGCGATGATGGAGCTGTACGAGCAAATCACACTTGAAATGCTCGAACTACACGAGCATGACGTTGCGCTGCAGCTGCTGCGCGGCACGCCACCAATGGCGCACATGAAGAAGACGCAGCCTGAGCGGTGCGTAGATGCTGAGTGCTCTTCATAGGATCGATGGATCGATGGATCGACGACTACAGACAGTGTCATTGTGATAGCAGACGCTAGCAGGCACTGACGACTGCTGCTACAGGTACCTTCGGCTCGAGAAGCTGGCGCAAAAGACGGCGTTCGACCCAGTGGAGGCGTTTGGTGGCTCGTCAAAACAGAAGAAGCGCGAAGACATTGCTCAGCTCTTCAAGACTGAGGTGCGGCTGCTTCACATTGCACTGTGCATGTGCATACAGACGTACGTGGTCTGTCAGTCGGTCGCTCACGCTGTTACTGGGTCGCTCTTGCTCTTGCTCCTGCTGGTGTCGACAGGTCACGAGCGTCGCGCCGTCGCGTCTGCTGTCGCTGCTCGGCCAGGCGCTCAAGTGGCAGCAGCTGCAGGTGCGTTGTCAGTCAAGAAGAGAGCGAGCGAAGCTGTGCAGATGACTGAACCATCCATTCAAACGGTGCTCTGCTCGTGACAGGGTGCGATCACACCGGGTGCAGACTACGACCTGTTCCGCGGCGGCGTGAAGGAGACGGTCGTGGAGCGCACGGAGAAGGTGATCCGCAAAGCTGCTGGGAAGATCAAGTTCAGCAAGACGTCTGTGCCGCAGTGCGCGCAGTTCAGTCGCGACGGCCGCATGCTCGTGACCGGCACGAAGGACGGGTTCGTCGAGGCGTGGGACTTTGACAAGTGCAAGCTCCGGACCGACCTCGCGTACCAGGCGCAGGACGAGTTCATGATGCACGACGATGGCGTGACGGCGCAGGCGTTCAGCCGCGACGGCGAGATGCTCGCGACTGGCAGCGAAGACGGTACGCTCAAGGTCTGGAAACTCGCAAGTGGCGTGTGTCTCCGGCGCTTTGACGCCGCGCACAGCCAGAGCATCCACAGCATTGTGTTCAGTCGCGACGGCACGCAGCTCCTCACGTCGTCGTTCGACCAGCTCATTCGGCTCCACGGCCTCAAGTCTGGGCAGACTCTCAAGGAGTTCCACGGCCACGCGAGCTACGTGAACGCCGCCGTGTTCACAAGCGACGGCGCGCGCGTCGTATCGTCGTCGTGCGACGGGACGGTCAAGGTCTGGGACGTCAAGACTGCCGAGTGTCTCCGCACACTGCGACCGCCGAGCGACGCGTCTGGCGCTGAAGTGGACATTGTGAGCGTCCACCTCGTCCCGAGCGTCTCTGGCGGCGCCTCGAGCGAAAACGTCGTCGTCTGCACGCGCACGACGCGCATGTTCCTCATGACGCTCGACGGCGAAGTCCTCCTCACGTACAACGTCGACCCGATCAACGAAGCCAAGATGGGCGTGTTTGTCGCCTGTGCGCTCTCGACGCGCGCCAAGTGGCTCTACGGCGTGACCGACCGCGGCTACCTCCTCACGTACGCGACCGAGACGGCAGCGCTCGAGACGTCACTGCAGATCAGCAATGGCGACGCGTTTGGCATCACGCACCATCCGCATCGGAACCTCGTTGCGACGTTTGGCAGCGACGGGTACGTGCGGCTGTGGAAGGCGTGAGGTAGGCGGCAGTCTGGTAGTAGCAGCAGATGAAATGGAAGGAGAGAGAGACGCTTGTATCATCTGTTCCCACTGGTTCAGATGCGCCTTGAGTCTGCTGTCTGCACTCTGCGGCACTCGTCACTTTCGAAACATGAGTGGCGACGGCTCGCCTAGCAAGTGAGCGAGCGAGCGAGAGTGTGAGAGGCAAACTGGTGAGTCCACTTGCTCTCAACGACTCGTGAGTCTCAAGGAATGAACGAACGCACCAGCGCTTAGCTGACGAGACGACGATGTGCGCGGCTGCTCCACCGTTCTGTCACTCGCAGGGTTCTCCAGTGTTTGTTCATTGCTGTCGCGCTTGGGACCTCGACGCTGCTCGCTCGCTTGTTGCCGCAAACTCGCGACGACGCTGTAGAGCAGCGGCACGTGCGTGAACCGCGGATCTTCTTCGACTGCCAAGAAGATCAGATACGACCCCAAGACGTTAGCTTTCATCAAGCGCAGCCGGCTGGTGTCTACTGGTGGCACGTGGGAGTGAGAGCGAGAGAGTGACGCACTGCTGAGCTCTTGAGCGAGAACTCGCGCGGGAACGGCTTATCGACTGGCTGTCCAGACTCTGCAGCAGAATGCGTCGGTTAGAAGACACGCACACGTGTGCTTCGTCACAGCGATGCACGATGTGACGCACCAGGTAGAAATACTGAGAGCGCATGGCGATAGCCGTTGTACTCCAAGTACTCGCGAATGAGCTCGTTGATGATGAGGTTGTCGTTCGAGAGCTTTGGCTTTGGAACGTCCTATAGCACCACAGTGTGTCAAGCGTTTTGATTGTCAGACACATCACACATCCACGCTGCATGAAGAAGCAATGTGAGCTTGCAGTGGTACCTGGCCGTCGGGTGCTGCAAAGATCTCGGCGCGAATGCGCGCTTTGATCTGGTTGAGCGATCCGCGTACTTCCAGCGTCTCTTTCAGCACTAGAGCATGCAGACACACACATGCATAAGTGCAATGAGCAACCACACGTCTTACACGCACAGAAGCACGCACGCACCGTCTTTGAGGTCCGAGAGGTTCGCATATGCGGCGCCGCTGTTGCTGCTGCTTTTCGCCATACTTGATGTGATGTGCGACGCTTGGCGCCGTTTCGAGATCCACATCACAATTGTATCTGTTAGGGTTTTGAAATTAGGGTCTAGGGCTATTGCACGATTGTACCTTTCAGTTTGCGAATGCTCGACGGATCCGCAAGCAGCAGCAGCAGGAAGCGCGGCCGCGAGGAAGAGGAGGAAGCAGAAGAGCTCTCGACGACCACCACCACCGTTGCTACAATGCAGATCACTGTCACGTCCGCTGATGGCGACGCTGTCGGTCAAGTCGACGTGCAGCCACAGCAGACACCGCTCGCAATTGCAGCACAACTGCAACAACAGGTACGTCAGCGCGATCCATGTGTGAATGTGCTTCATGCATGACGCCTCGACCACGGTCTGATACCAACGTGTGCTTGCTTGCTTGCGTGACGGTCACATACATGAGCAGTTTGGGATCCCACCGGGGCTTCAGCTTCTTCTCTTCAACGGAACGCCGCTCGGTGCGAACCAGACGGTGCGTCGCGCTTTGTCGTTGTTCGCTATGTACACACGAGAGCGCTGCATGTCTTGGTTTGTACTCACGCCACATATACAAACTGCTGCTGCAGTTTGAGCAAGCAGGCGTGAGCGAGCACGACTTGGTCGTGATCATGCGCAACCCATCGGCCGGTGCGCCGCCAGCAGCAGCTGCAGCGACGTCTTCGCTGCTTTCGCCCATTCCAGCGCCTGGCTTCGCTGTTCGCACAGGCATGAAGCTGCATGAGATCCCGGTACGTGAGCTGTTCACATATCCATTGCTCGCTCGACTGCTCTTACTACAGATCGCTATGTAGCTAACCAAGAGAGAGCGAGTGCGTTCTGCATGCTCACGCGTCGTATGTGGTCGTGCAGCCAGCTGCGTCGCCAGAAGTGCTGCTCGAGATCATGGAGAAGAACCCGCAGCTGCTCATCGAAGTACCGTCTCTAGCATCTGGTTGAGCTACTGTGCTAGGAGCGATGGATCGAGTGATTCACTGACCAACGCACCTGCTACTGCGTGCGTGCGTCTGTCTGTAGCTCGAACAAGGGAACGCAAAGCTCGCGACTGCGCTCAAGACCAAGAGCGTGCCGGTGCGTTTGCGAGAGGCACCACGAGTGCGTCTATGAGCATTTGAGCTGACTCGTCGCTTGTACCTGCTGTGGACTGCGGCTATAGCAAGTGCGCATGGCGCTCATGCAGATGCACATGGAAGCAGCGTCGCGGCAGTTCCAAGAGCAGGAGGAGGTCCGGTCGCTCGAGCGCAATCCGTTCGACGCCGCGGCGCAGGCGCAGATCGAAGAGCGCATTCGCCTGAGCAACGTGCAGCAGAACATGGAGATCGCGATCGAAGAGATGCCTGAGGCATTCGGTCGCGTCTCGATGCTCTACATCCCGTGCGAAGTGAACGGGACCCACGTGAAGGCGTTCGTGGACTCAGGCGCGCAGTCGACGATCATGTCTTCCGTACGGACTGCGTGTCGTGTGGACTGACTGAGTGGCTGTGTAGTTGTGTGTGAAGATCATTCTTCTGACCATGCGCTGTCGTCGCTACTGTGTGCACAGAGCTGCGCAGAGCGCTGCGGCATCATGCGGCTCGTGGACAAGCGCTTTGCTGGACAGGTGCGTCCAGTGGCTCTGTCACGAGTAGCAACTCGGACGCGTCGCTCACACGTGGACGGATGGACGACTGAATGAATGGATGGCGCAGGCAGTCGGTGTGGGCACTGCGAAGATCATTGGACGCGTGCACATGGCGTCGCTCAAGATCGGCGGCAACTTCTACAACTGCAGCTTCACGATCCTGGACCAGCAGGGCGTGGACTTTCTCTTTGGCCTCGACATGCTCAAGCGCCACTTGGTACGCGCACTCATGACATGAGTAGATCGGTCGCTTGAGAGCACGTGCTGCGTCTGTCCGTCGCTCATGCTCTGTCGATCATGTGTGCGCAGTGCTGCATCGATCTGCAGAAGAACGTGCTGCGTCTCCAGGAAGGCTCGGTCGCCCACGAAGTTCCGTTCCTCCCAGAGCACGTACGTCCTGCACCATGACGTCCTAGCTCCTGCGATACAATCGACGCACTCACTCTCTCACTCGTTATCTGAACAGGAGATTCCATTGTCGGAGCGCACGGACGAAGGCGCTGCTGCTGCTGGTGGTCAAGCGCCACCTCCTGCGGCGTCATCAACTGCGTCGGCTGCTGCTGCTACTACAGCGCCACTTTCTCCTTCCCAGCAGCCGCAACCTCCAGCTGCAGCAGGAGATGGAGAGAGCCAGGAGCACAAGATCGAGCGTCTCATCGCCCTTGGCTTTGATCGTCAGCGAGTACGTCTCTCTCTCTTATGACTCTCTTTGCGTAGATGGCTCTCTTTCGCTGTTCATCTGTACGAATCAGAGTGACTGAGTACGAGTGATGTTGATGCTCGTGTGATGCGCAGGCGATCCAAGCGCTCGCATCGACGAATGGGAACGTGGAGCTCGCTGCAGGTCTGCTCTTTGAGACGATGGGCTAGTGATACCAACCTAGTCACGTGAGCTGAGGTCACGTAGCAAGTGAGATGAAGTCTCAACCGACACAGAGACACTCATAGTCATCGCAATGGCACTGGTTGCTTGTCTTGAGATCTCCTGATGGTGTTACGATTGTTTCGTGTTCATTCTTTCGTACTTAGTAGGGTTTTCAGTCCAAAGTCATCGAAATTGCACACAAGGAGACAAGACGACAGCAGCAGCTCGACGATGGCAGGCGGCGGCAGTGGCGATGACGCGTTCCGCGACGACCTCTACGAGATCCTCGGCCTCGAAGCAGCGTCGGATGCGAAAGAGGTCGCGCGCGCGTACAAGAAGAAGTCGCTGCTGCACCACCCGGACCGCGGTGGAGACGGTGGGTCTGCATTCGTTGCCTGCTCATGGGTGGACGACTGTACGAGTGTGAGTGTGAGCTGATGCTCGACTGCTGTGTTCATGTTGCATGCTTGCTTGCGCTGCTGCGATGCAGTGAAGAAGTTCCTCGAGCTCAAGCATGCGCGCGACATCCTCATGGACCCGAAGGAGAAAGAGAAGTACGACAAGAAGCTCTCGCATGAGCTCATGGCCAAGCGCAAGCAGCGCGAGCGCGACGCCGAGCTTGACAGCAAGCGGCGCCAGATGCGCGACGGTACGTCTTGCTGGCTATCCCTCTCGTTTGAATTACCACTAGAGCCGTGTACTGAAGAGCAGAGAGAGGGCGCTGACGACTGTTGTTTGTCTGTGGATGAACACACAAACACACGTAGAGCTGCTGCGCAAGGAGCAGAGCCACGACCTCAAGCACAAACAGAAGCAAAGCGACGGCAGCAGCAATCAGTTCCGCAAGAGCGACCTCTCAAAGCTGCGCGAGAAAGGCTTGGCACGGCAGCAAGAGATGGCCGAGCGTCTGGCGCGCGAGTCGCGGCGGCGCGGAGACCTCGAGACTGCGAAAGCGTCGCTCGCTGCGAGTGCGTACACGCGACTGACTGACTGACTGCGCTTGACGCTATCGCTACTACGCGATGCTGTGATCTGTAGACTGACTGACGGATGGATCACGTCTGTGTGCATGGCGCTAGAGTCGGCGTCCAAGTCGCAGCGCACAGTCACTGTCAAGTGGGACCGCAAGCAGACGTCGCACTCGGACGAGACGCTCTCGCACGCGTTCCGCGCCTACGGCGAGATCGAGTCGATTCGACTCAAGTCCGCGTCTGCAAAGCTCGTGTTTGCGTCTGCAGCAGCAGCGGTGCGTCCATTTGTCCGCTTGTGCTCGTGGCTCTCCTGTTCGTCCTCAATCGCTTTGATCGAACTGACAGACGGACGGTCATGATGCGATCAACAGGCCAAGTGCGTGCGGATAGAAGCGCACAAGCCACAGTGGCGCGAAGTCTCGATCCAAGGACACATTGTCGAGACAGAGGAGCACGCTGCGACGTCTCCGCGTGCGCGCAGCTACTCTGTCGACGGCGCGACCGAGCTGCCTGGTGGTCCCGTGTCGCTCCGCCAGCACCTCGAGATGGAGCGTCGCGTGCTCGAGCGACTGCACGCAATGGGAACTCAGCAGCAGCAGACGTCGATTCCAGCAAAGTGACCACGCGTCGTGCATTCACATTGGAACGAGAGACTGACAGATTGACTCGTGCTCTACGCCCTTCGCTTGTCTGCGGACGCCGTCAGTTGCTGGAGAAAGCCGACCCAGACGGCCGAGATGCTCACGATTTCGTGACCCTGTCGTGTTGCAACAGACGCCAACGATAGTGAGAGAAGCCATCGCAGCAGTGAGTAGGAGCTTCCAATTCAATCATAGTCCGCGCAATAGAGCGGCAAGGCAAGTCTGTCTGACACGCACCACGTCGTTGAGATGTTCGAGGTTCTGGTTGAGAATGTGAACGTTTGAGGTCGCTTCTTGCATCTCCTACGCGTGTGTGAGTTAGTGCGTGTGTGGATTGAAGCACAAGCGAAGAGTGTGAGAGGTGCTGTGGTGCATAGTGAGTGTAGCGCATGCTGCAGGCAGCAGCATGGGCAACCAACCTCGCGGATTGCGTCTTCGAGTCGCGTCTTCTCGCGCTCAAACCACGCCTGCAGATACAGCAGCGCATTAGCATTATACTTTCTAACGTTGTATCGCAGCGCCATCGAATGAAGACAGGAGCAGCAGCAGTGAGCACATATGCACGTACGCGGTCGGTTCCTTGCTCGTCCATGTTGCTTGTCGAGGTTGAGTGTCAAAGTGGCAAGAACGTGGAAACTTGGAATGCGGTCATCGGAATAGAAGATGTCATGTCGACCACATCAATTTATACACTTGATATTTGTAGCAGCATATAATATGCAAGTCAATATTCCACACAGCTGAATTGTATGTAGCTATGGTGTGGTCCACTCGCGTTGCAACTCGCTCTCTCGCAAGATCCAACTACTCCTCGACACATCGAATCGACCGATCCGACCAACTTGTGCGACGCACCTGCTGAACACGTGTGTGCACGACCTTGCGCGTGCATCCAGCAAAGCAAAGAGAGACTAAAGAGAGATGGCGAACAAGTCGCTGCTGCTGCTGCTCGCAGCGCTCGCGACGCTCCTGCTGTCGACGCACGCAGTGCAGTTCGACGTGCGCCGACGCGCAGAAAAGTGCTTGAGCGACGAAGTGGCGCAGGGCAGTCTCGTGGTGATCCACTACAACATCATTGGGAGCCGCAAGGGCAAGTCGGGCGTCTCCGTCACGATCACCGACCCGCTGCGCAAGTACCTCAAGCAGGACTCGGACATTGACACGAGCTCGGACGACTTCCACAAGTTCTCGTTCACTGCGGACGCTGCAGGGAGCTACGCCGTGTGCTTCTTCAACTCGAACGACAACGCCGTGCGCACGATGCTCGACTTTAAGCACGGCGTCGAAGCGAAGGACTACTCTGAGGTCGCGAAGCGCGAGCACCTCATGCCTGTCGAGAAAGAGCTGCGCAAGATGGAAGACACGGTCGACGAGATCCACCGCGAGATGCTCTACATGCGCGAGCGCGAAGCCGCGATGCGCAACACGAACGAGTCGACGAACTCGCGCGTGCTCTGGTTCAGCTTCTTCTCGATCGTCGTGCTCCTCGGCATGGGCGTGTGGCAAGTGCTGTACCTGAAGAAGTTCTTCAAGAGCAAGAAGCTCATCTAGACGACGAGCGCTTGACATGACAGCGACAAGGTGCGCATGGCGTCATTGGTGTCTTCGCATGTGTGTGGCCAGCGACCAGGATGCAGGCAGTAGCTGCAGACAGCAGGAGCAGGCAATTGGATGTGAGGAATAGAACCACAGGGGGCACTAAATACACGACCACGAAGCTGCTTGCATTGCTCTAACAATAGCAGCACACGTCTACTAAAAATAGCTCCACAGCCGAAACGACGCGCCATTTGGACATTTGAACGCTTGTTGTCATTGCGAGCAGCGCCATTCGAGCGGATCAAGGAGGTAGTGCGCGCTGCGTCGATGGCGATGAAGTCCCGCGCGATGGCGCTGACCGCTGCTGCGAGGACGCGTGACGACGACGATGACGGTGCGAGCGAGTTGAGCCATCATCACGTCGCTTCATGGCTCGACGACGCGAATGAGAATGACCGTGACAACAGGACACAAGACCTAGCTGACATCGAGCAAGATGGCGATGATGATGGTGACGACGTCGTGATTCCCTGGCTCCAGAGTGACGACACACTCGACATTGACAGCGGCAGCGACGGTGAAGAAGAGCGCGGACAGCAACAACTATTGCAGCAGCGAGCAGCTTCGCCACCAACAGCGGCGATCGCCCAGTCCAGTTCACATGCGCAGAGCGAAGCCGATGAAGACGACGAGACAGTCGCAGACTTCTCTGACGATTGGGCTGACGAGTATCTCGCAATGGACGCAAACGCGTCGTCAACGGAGCGCACTGCAACGTCCACGACTGTGACATCGTCCAAGGCGAATGGACTGCTCTCGTCCTCAGCCAGTCGCGAGTCGGAGGACCAGGGCTTGAGCAAGCTGTTCAGTCGCGCAGAGACGAACATGACCTCACTACGGGACGAGATCCAGTTGGTCGAGCAAGCGACCGCGAAAGCAGTCTCGGCTGCACTTCGAGTGCAGAGATAGATGCAAATCGCACTGCGCCATCGCTGCTGGCGACGCGCGAGATGGCGTCACGGTCGTTCACAGGCGCACTGCCACAGTACGTGTCTCCAGACGCACAGTCGCCAGCGCCAGCAGTAGCAGTAGTAGCAGAGGTCCGCGTGCACCCAATCCCCACTACAGCAGCAGCAACGGCGACAAACAAGGGGCTCGAACACTCCAAGAGCAACACAGCAGCGCCGCTGTCGCCAAACTCGCTCAAGCGCGCGAACAGCGTGTACGTGACACCGACGTCGACGAGCAAAGCGCTGGTGATGAAGCGGCAGGACTCGCTCACGGCGAACGTCTCGCGGTCGCAGATGCTCTGGAACTCGGAGGCGAGTCGCCGGAGCTCGCGGATGCTCGACGAGTGGAAGCGCAAGGAGATCTGGCACGATTTTAAGCGCGCGGAAGTGAACGTCGCAGGGCCGCAAGCCAAGACAACAGCGCCAGTCGTCAGTGCAGTTGCAAGCAAAGACGACGAGAGCGCTTCTGGCAGTCGACTCGAGAGCTTGCTCCAGACGCTTCGCGCGGAGATCAACTCGTCGGTATCGTCGCGAACTGCCGACAAACCTGTCGCCATTGCGGCAGGCGGCACTGTCACGCCACCACCACCACCGTCGTCTGCTATCGGCGGTCAGCTCAGCAGCGCATTCCAGTCGCTCAGTGCCTCAGGTGTCTTTGGCTCCCAGAGTCACGAGCGACGGCACACGCTACTCGTATCGAGTGTATCACCAGCAGACGGCCATGCGTCGCAGCTGACGCCGCCAGCCGCAGTCGCCTGCTCTCGCTCCGAGTACGAGCAGCTGCTCCAAGAGAAGCGCGCGCTCGCAGACGAGCTCGAGAACCCCACGCGCGCGTCTGCGACGGACAAAGGGATGCTCCGGAGCATGCACGACCGCGTCCAGACGCTCGAGCATGCCGAGCGCGAGAACAAGTTCCTCAAAGACGAGATCCAGCGCCACGTGATGCAAGAGCTGAGCGCAACTGAGCGCCTCAAGACGCTCAGCGACCAGCTCGCGCTCACGACAAAGAGCGAGGAGCAGCTCAAGCTCCAGACGCAGCAGCTCTTTCAGCAGAACCAGTCGCTCCAGTCCGACTTGCTCGAGAAGATCGCGGCCGAGGCGTCCAAGATCCAAAAGATGGCGCACTTGTCGGCCGAGAAGGAGACGCTCATGCACGAGCTCGAGCGCAACGCGTCGGTCGCGAGCAAGCGGCAGCGTCAAGAGACCGAAGCACTGCAGCAGACGACTGTGCGGCGGCTGCTTCGCGCCAAGCGTCTCGCGCATCTGCGCGCTGCGATGGCGAAGCTCCAGGTCCACTCTGGTCGCCTCGTCGCTGCGCGCACGTACGCACTCGGGGTCTTCGTAAAAGCGCATCGCGTCGCGGCGACAAAGGCGCTGGCAAAGGCGTTCTACCAGCTCCAGATGAATGGCGCACACGCCAAGCAACAGGACGCTCTCGCGCGATTGCAGCACACAGTCGACGCTTCGAAGCGCGTGACCAGTGTCCTCGCAGTTCAGACAGGGCTAGCGCAGCTGACGCGCGTGGTCGAGACGTGGCGCTCGCAGCAGCTCCGCGACGCGTTCCGCACTCTTCAGCGCCACTCGGAGACGCGGCGCAAGGTCGCAGTGGCGATCGAACGCGGTTGCTCAAAGCTTCGCGTCCTCGCGCTTGGACGCGCGCGCGCAGACAAGCAGCGCGCACTCGCAATGTGGAAAGTGCGTGCTGCGCTCGAGAGCGTCCAGCGCAGGTACGAGACCGCGCTGCGGAGCGAGAGCGAGCTGAGCGAAGCCAAGGACTGCGTCTTTGCGCTCTCGCGCGAGAAGACGAAGCTCGAGGAGAAGCTCGAGCGCGCGGGCGACGAATACAAGCGGCAGACCGACCAGCTGAACGAGACGAACGCGGAGCTCCAGATCGTCAAGCATGGGTACGCCACGACTGTGATCCGCGACCACGAGCGCGCGTGGCTCCGCGTGCTCTTCACAGCGTGGCGCGAGCAGACGCACGTCGCGCTCGCATCGAAGGACTTGCGCTTGCAAGTCGAACTCGCGGAGCTCCGAGCCGCAGAGCGCGACAAGTACGCGAAGACTGTCGACGACTACAACCGCGTGCTCCGGAGCGACCTCGAGCGCTTCCAGTTCTTCTCGCAGGACAAGCGCATCGCCGTGGACGTCCTGATGAAGAAGCTCTTGCGCGAAGAGGAGAAGTTCAAGCAGATGGAGGAGCGCCACGTCGTGCTCGAAGAGCGCGCGCATGCACTGCGGAGCCAAGTGGCGTCACTCGTCGAGTGGGATGGACTCGAGCTGCCGCTCGCAATGCTCGCACTCGCGAAAGACAGCGCAGTGCGCCACCTCCACGAGCTCTTCCTCCTTCACGCCACTGCGACGCCAGATCCGAGCGCAAACGCCTCGAGTCTCACGCATGCGAGTGACGACACTGCGTCGTCTCCGCGTCTCGCAATGGACGCGCTGCTCCGGATGATCGAGTACTCGACGCTCCTAGAAGCGACCCAGCTCCGGCGCGACGGCTTGCTCGAGCGCATTGGCCGCCACTTCCTTGCCTATGGACTTGACCGCGGACTACTCTTCCCAGACTTTGTCGTTGGCTTGACGAGCGTCGCGCACGACGTCTTTCGCGAGAGCGAGAGCAAGAGCAAGAGCGAGGACGCGAAAGCGTTCTGGGCGAGTCTCCTTGCACTCGTGGACCCCTCGCGCTGGGACGCGAGCAGCACGAACGGCGCTGGAGCTGGTACGGCACGCGAACACTTGACCAGCGGGCGGTCGCCCTGGGCAGGACGCCTCAGCGACGACATTCTTCAGAACCAGGAGAAGCTCCTCGCCGTGCTCGAGCACGAGACCGCAGTCGTCGAGCGCGCTGTGATGGAGAAGTCGTCGCTCAAGCACACGTACCCGACGTCCGACCACGCGTCCGTTGTGAGTACGTTCTACGAGTACCAGTGCGACCCGATGCTGCCGCCCGAGCCAGCAGCAGCAACAGTCGTCACCACGAGTGCGTCGTCACTATCGACGTCGTCCAGTGCGGCGCCAGTCGCAGCACCGGCTGAGATGTACGCGAACTGGTACCAGACCGCGCAGATCCGCGACCTCTTCCTCGCGTTCCACCAACCGCTGCTCAAAGTCCTGCGCAAGTACTCGAACGACACGCGCCTAGCGACCCACGGCCACCAGTTCTGTCTCCAGCTCCCGGGCATCCTCCGCATGCTCGACGACATGAAGCTCTACCCGACGTACCTGTCGCAAGACGCGATCCACGCAGTCTACGGCAGTCTCTGCGACCGCGACGGCGTCATGACGCCGCAGGCGTTCACGCTCTTCCTCGGCTCGTGTGCTCTCGAGCTCTACACCAAGTCACTCGCAGGACGGGACGCGCCACCGACGTTCCCGCTCTCGCCGCGCGAGATCCTCCTGTCGTTCTTCTGCGACTTGGGCTTCCTCGCAGAGAGCGACGCGCCAGCGCCTGCGCGCATCTGCTTGGTCGGCATTGAGATCGAGACGATCCTCTGGTCGCTCTTTGAGTACTACGCCACGACGACTGCGTCCGAGAGTGGACAACCGAGCCATCGCAGAGGACGAGCGCGTGGCGATGACAAGCGTCAAGTTTGTAAAGTTCATGGCAGAGATCGCCGGCGCAGCGGCCGGTGCAGACGACGTCTTTGAGCGCGTCCGACGCGAGTCACGACGAGCCACAGGCAGCGCGAGTGCGCCGTGGAGCATGCATTTCGACGAGTTCTACTCTGCCATTGCGTACGTTCAAGAGGCGCGCAGCACGCAGTGCGCGTACGTGAGTCCAGGCGACGCTGTGCGGCACTGGATGCAGCAGACGCAGTAGCGAGCGTGCTCGATACACTCATCCACGCGCTGCTTGCTGCACGACCATGATGTGCGCGTTCGTCTGGATCGGCGCAGTGCGCTGGAGCGGATCGATCTGGAGCTTGAGGCTCCGGAACGGATTCGTCTGTGGCGGCACGACGAACGTCAGTGGCGGTCCACTGCGCATAGTCAGCTCCTCGAGCGCCGCGACGTCGCGGTCTTGGTCCACTTTGCTGAATGACGACAGCAGCAGCGGCTTCCCTGATGCTAACAGCGACGCGATCGTCGGACGCCACCGCGCTTTCAAGTACGGATGCCCAATGCCCGGGTTGAACAGCACGAACGCATGCGGCGACGTCTGGAGCTGCGCCATGACGTCTGCGTCGTGATAGAGTCCACTGATGTTCTCGAGCTCGACGACGCGACGACTCTGTGGCTCCACGCGCTTCTTCGTCTTGGTCGAGGACCGAAGCGCTGGGACGTGGTCGCCAATGAGTTTGATGTCGAACGCGCGCACGTCGGGGTGGAAGAACGCGAGTTCGTCCCACAATTGGCGCGGCATCATCGCTTCTGCGCGCGCGCCGATGATGTGGATCGCCAGGTCGTCAGGTGGTGTGTCTGTCGCGTCCCGAAGCGCTGCAGTGGGGCGTAGTGAAGACAACGACCAGTGAGCGAGCGAGTGAGAGAGCCATCAGTAGACAGATAGAGAGACAGAGAGCTCACCTGGGAGGAAGTAGCTGAGCGTCATCACGAACGAGTAGGCAGCCGAGACGAGGCGGATCGCGCGAGGATCTGCGAGCCACTGCGGGTCGGTCGTAAAGAGTTCGAGATACGATTCCCACGAGTCTACGACGCGATCTCCAGTTGCTGGCCATGACTGGCGCTGCGCTGTTCCGTCCGTGAGAACTACAGTCATGACACATGACAGGCACACAGACGAGTGTCAGCTTACTACTCACATGCACAATGATCCATTGCTCACGCATTTCCACCTTGTGCGAACAAGCGCTTGGCGAGATCACTGGCGCCGTACTCAGCGTCCTCAGCGATGCTCTGGTACTGCTGCAGCAGCGCTGGATGCGCACGCGCGAGCGTCTCGGCGCACTCCTGTCGATAGCACCTGCTGAGTTAGACACAGCAACGAGCGATTGGCATGCTCATCAAACACAGATACACACCTGCGAGCACGTGAGATGCAGTCCGGACACTGCACACAGTGACGAGATGGACGGCTTTGCGCCACCGCACTGAAGACACGGTGCGCTCTCAATCGCAGCGAGCGTCGGTGATACGCGTGCTGCAGTACCACGAACGGGTGTGTTATGGCCAGCAGATGGTGCTCTTCCTGCAGCAGACGACAACCTAGCTGCTTGCATAAGCAAACGCGGCAGACGCACGCGATGCGCACGTGCGCGCGAGGTCGTCGAGAGCACCACTCGTAGCAGCATCCTCATTATGACGACAATTGAGGCTGTAGTTGCGGTGGTCGTGTACACTTGGTATTTGTATGGGACTTTCCTATCAGCTGGTGGTGTATTGGTACAAAATTGCGGTGCTCACATATCCGCGAGGTACTTGAGCGCGACTTCGAACATCGTGAGGAAGTAGCCGACTTCGCCGAGCATCTTCGACGGGTGGATCATCGCGCCGAGGTACTCCTTCGTCACGAGCGGGCGCTTGAGCCCAGACTTGACTGCGACATAAATATGGATCGGCAAGTAGTCGTCCGCAGTCAGCGCCGAGTTCTCGCGCCACTCGAGGTTCTTCTCGCCGTAGCTCTTGAAGATCTCGAGCGCCGAGCGCAGGAGCTCCTGGATCTTGTCGCACGGCAGCGGCCGCTCGTCGATCATGCTCAAGTAGTGGCACGACTTGCCCCAGTCGTCTTCAGACTGGAGGTGCTCGGGGATCCCAAACTCGCCTTGCGACCGCCCGCGCATCTTCTCCAAGTTGTGCGCTAGACGCGCTTCCATCTCGACGTCGACCGTCGCGTTCACGAGGAACGCGATCTGGCGCTCCAGAGGCACGAGGATCGTGTCTTCCACGGCGTGGAACACGCAGTCTTCGATCACAGACTGCACGTTCACGCTCTGGTCCAGGAGCGACATCGTGTCGGCGTACTGCGGACTGAGCGTGTCGAGGATGTGCTGCTCGATGCTCGTGACGACGTTCCGCAGGTCCTTGAGCGCGTCGGCTGCGAGCGCTTTACCCTCAAAGTTTTTGCACTCGGGGCACACTGCGGCTTCGATCACAGCGCACCGGTTCGCAAACGCCTGGAGGAACTTGTAGCACGTACTGCCCTCGACTGTGCTGCCGTTGTTCAGACTCAAGAACAGGTCGAACGCGAGCCACTTGGGCTCCACGGGCTCGCCGCGCGTGTCGATCTTCTCGAGCGACGCAATGAACTCGCTCGAGCACATCTCGCGCTGGAACTCGCGCACGACGTCGCGAAAGAGCTCAGACGACGGCGCGAGCGCTGCAACGTTGCGCAGAAAGCCCTCAATCTCGCCCTTGCGCCGCGTGATCGTTTCGAGCGACGGGTTCCGGAACCGTCGGCGCGGGAACGGCAGCTCGAGAATGAGCTTGAGCTGCTCGGCTTCTACAGGCGACGCGCGCTTCGCAAACGCCTTCATCTGACGAGACAGACACGACGCATAGCAAGTGTGAGGACGAGGACACACTCCGACTGACAGCCACAGAGTCAGACTCACGCACCTTCTTCCGGAGCAAGTAGAACTCGTGGAAGCGCTTCTTTGCGATCCAGAACACCTTTGTGTGCAGGTCCTCGACGTGCACGACGTACTCGGTCACAGACGGCACTGACGACACCACTTCAGCGCGCACGACGCGGACTGAGAGCCCAGGTCGCAGTCCTGGGAACGCCCACTGCACGTAGCTCTGCAGCGGCATCCCGCGCAGCTGCGTGTGCTGCGCGCCTTTGAACTGCGAAAAGTGCAGCGGTGGGAGCGGCGGGAGCGTGTGCATTGGCGTGAACGGCGCTTTGCTTGCGACTACGGGCGTCGCACTCGCGCTGCACGCGCTAGGATGCGCGCTCGCAGCGGTCTCGGACGCGACGGACGGCGCGTCAGTGAGGAGCTTTTGGCTCGCTGTCTGCTTGAGCGAGTGCGCGTGCGTCGTCTGCTCACTGCCGCTGGTCTCTTGGTGCTGCTTCTCCGTGTGCTGGAGACACGAGCAACAGACAGACACGGGCGTGAGCGTCCATTGATCGACACATCCACAACGACGTGATCGCAACACAGTGGACGTACCTTGTGGGGCGATCCCATGCTCAGCATCGACCGCGAGAGGTGCTGGAGAAACCGGCTCTCGTTGTGGAGCGACATGCGCATCGCGAGCTTCCAGACCACGTGACTCGCGAGACTCGAGTTTGCGGTGAGTAGCACGACTGCGTCTGTGTCGGATGAAGTCGTAGTAGTAGCAGCCGCAGGAGTGGGCGCAGCGACAACTGCATTGCTCTCACGCACGTCCTTGCTGCCACTACTGCTGTTGCTACTGCTACTGCTGCTGCTGCGCTGGAGAAGCGAGAACGAGAGCGGCCGCTTCTTCCAGCGCTTCTCCTTTGGCGGGTCCTGCGCGCGCGTGTTCATGTGCTGCTGGTGCTGCTGCTGCTGAATGTGAATGTGCGTGGAGAGGTCATCGCCGCCATCGACAGACGACGACGGACTCGTGCTCACAGTGTCGGCGCTGCCCTTGCGGCGCACGAACGCGAGCATCGATCGATCGACCACCTGTCCTGCTTCCTCCTCTCGTTGCTCCCGCCGCAATCGCGAAGTGTGGAGCATCAGCATTACTCGACTGTACCGGCCAAGCTGGCATCAATACAGTCCATATTTGCATTGCGTAAATAATAATTCACGCCATATTCTGTTGTTGCATTTTCTTCTCCAAGTGTTCAGACCCTCATGTCACCTACGCCTTGATTCGGGACGTTCGGGATGCATTGCTGCTCAGAATCTCTTGTGTTTGTCACTATCCAGTTGCTGCTAGACTCAGGTCAACAGCAACCATGCACATCAAAGAGCGTCTTCACAAGAGCGCTGCTTCACTTGCGCTCTTGCCCACGATCTCAGCCACTGATCTCGGGCTTTGTCTATCAAGCGTTCATCAACTTCGTCGAGGATTCCTGAAGCGAAGGAGTACGTACTCTTTGGAGCGTTCTGGGTGCTTGTAGACGCCAAGGTCCGAGAGAGCGATGGGAACAAACACTTGAGACTCTCGTACGAGCAGTAGAGGCTCTCGCAACACTTTTGCAGCGTCAAAAGGTCTCCATTGTGAGACTGTTCCCTGCGAAGCCCAGATGACAGCTCCAACACAGAATTGACTCGAATCGCTGTTTGACTGGCGCTCAAGCTACCTGAACTCGGCAAGGCTTCGCAGTTCGCAACTCGCGGAGACCTCACAGACTTGCTCGCAAGGTCGTGTGGGCATACGTGGAGTGTTCTCGAGACACCGCCGACGATCCGTGGAACAATGAGAGGCTCGGTGAGACAGATCCGAGATGGCTGCGTCGTGGCGGGATCGCCACTGCCATCGCTTGGCCGAGTCGACCCAGCACTCTGGTGCAAGTGAAGACCGCTGGGAATGACATGGAGTGTCAGTGCCAGATCTGGGACGTTCTCGTCAAAGTGATGCGCTGGACCGCGCTGCTCAACAGACTGTTGTAGAAGGTGAACTCAAGCGTCTCGCGCGTGCACTCTTGGCCGTTCGACGAGAAGCCGACGGACACGGCACCGGTAGTTGTCCACAAAGTTTGATCCGTAGAGCAAACCTAACACCTGAGCACTCGATATCGACACTGTTAAGCGAGGCAGTCACATCAACAAAGCGCGCACCGTTGTCGTCGATTCTCAAGTCGTGGACGCAACGTTTCTCAGTCTCGTGGCTGTTGTGTCTGTGATGCCGCCGGTACAAGATGCCAATGCGCTGCAGATGGCGTTTTGTAGATCGAGCGTCGTGGTTGTGTGCTTGTGCGCATTGAGATGGCGTCACTGGAGGCAATGTGGAATCGGCAGTGCAGCTACACTCTAGCGTCGACGATACGTGCAGCGACGACGTTACGTTCGAGCCCACAGCAACCATGATGATCTCGGCTCGTGCAACCGACTGGAGCCACCTCTAGCTGCATCAAGTACAACCAGTCGGAGATGCACGTCGACGACGAGTTGACGACGAGTTCAATCTCGAGACCTCTATTGACAACGTTGGCTCGTATGAGCTGCTAGCCGATTAACCGCAGCAGTCGCGCAGTGCCACGCAAGGAGACTCGACACTTGCCTTGTGCACTGCTCCGAGCAGCTCAAAAGCGGATCCTACTCGCTGCGCGACTCGCTCAACACTCAAGCGTTGTTGTAAGCACCAACAGCAGCAGCTCACTTACTCTCTCCTCGCCGCCTCGTGTCGACTACAGAAGACGCTCGCGACACCGCTGACTAGCAACTTGCGTCTCGTGCTCCACCCAGTGACGTCTAGCAGCACACTTACCAGAAGCGCATCGCGCGAACCAAAGCTGCAAGTCGTCGGTGCAGCATGGGTGCATTTTGGATTCTGTATACCTTGATGTTTGTATGCATATAGTTTATCTCTTATGGTTTGGCAAATAAATCAGAGCATTGATTCTTCATTATTTGTCCATATTGCATACTAAATCTAAAGGTATGTAGACATTATTAGTAGAGAAACAGTTCAAGCGATCAGTTGCGTCGTCTCATTTCCATTTTACAGCTCGAGCGTCATGAAGACGGCATCCCTCGCGAGCGCGGCGCTTGCTGCCGCTGTGTGTGCGCTCGCGAGCATCTCGAGCACTACTGCAGCCCATGCGCATGTTCACCTTCACCACCGCCACCACGCACCGCATCTCGAGCAACAGGAAGCACACTTGCAACCGCTCAAGCATGTGTTCCACGTCCAGACGCGGAAGTCGCTCTTTGACCAAGCGCTCAAGCACGCCGCCGCAGAGCGCAGCGCTGCGCTCGACATCTGGAGCGTGCGTGCTGTTTCGGATGCAAACGGCGACGACCCAGTGCTCGACGCCAAGATCTATGCCACGCCAGCGTCGATGCAGGCGTTCCAGCGCGCGTCGTCTGGGAAGCACATGCGCGTCTCAAAGCACAAGCAGCTGAGCAAAGGTGTGACAGTCGACACGACGGACATCGACACGACCGAGTGGCTGCTCAACATCGACGACGAGGACCGCATCGAGCGCCATCGCATCGAGACGGACCGGAAAGAAGTGGCGGCGTGCCTCAACCGCACAACCGGGTTCCTCGACACGCTCCAGCGCGCGGCGTCGAGCGTGCGATACATTGACAGCGCGTTCTTCGACTGCTTCCGGCCGCATGACCAGGTGTTTGCGTTCTTCGACGCGCTCGCAGCGCAGAACAGCGGCGTCTTCACAAAGCTCGCAAACATCTCGACGACGCTCGAAGGGCGATCGATCCCAGCGTATCGGCTCTCAACGACCAAGTCACCAGCAGCAGGCGCGAGCAAGCGCGTGCTCTACACGCAAGCGCTCATCCACGCGCGCGAGTGGCAAGCCGGCGCGTCGACGTTCTACACGATCGCGCACCTCCTCGACGAGCTCCGGCGCGGCAGTGCGGACGTGCTGCAGCTCTTGGACCAGTACGACTGGTACTTTGTGCCGATTGTGAACATTGACGGGTACATCTACTCGGCGACAGTGGACCGGTACTGGCGCACGAACCGCCGCGTCGTCGACAGCAACGGCACGGCGATCGACGGCGTGGACCTGAACCGGAACTTTGGACCGGACAAGTACTTTAACCTGAGGCCCGAAGAGAACGATGCCGAGACGAACCCGGGCGAGTCGCCGCTGAGCGAGCCGTCGACTGCTGGCATTGTGCGCTTCCTCATGAGCCTCAAGAACCTGAGCGGCATTGTCGACATGCACAGCTTTGGCGGTCAAGTGCTCCGTCCGTTCAGCAACCACGCTGGCGACGCGCCTGAGCCATTCGGGTCGCAGCTCAAGAAGCTCGGCGACGGCGTCGCTGCGAGCATCTCAAAGCACACGACGACAGCGTACGAGAGCGAGACCGGCGCGTACCTGTACGAAGCCTTTGGGTGCTTTGACGACGGTATGTACCTCACGTTCAACTACACGGTGCCGGCGATCACGATCGAAGTCGAAGGCGACGACTTCATTGCGCCGCAGAGCTCGATCCGTGCAGTTGGCAAGAGCATCTACTACGGACTCATGCGCTTTGCTCACGAGGCATCTGCGTACCACAGCGCCACTGTGCGTGGTCGCAGCAGCAGCAAGTAGAGTAGAGCATGTAGCAACAAGTCAGTCGACACGACTGGACTCTAGACACGTTGTTGAATGGACAGATTGTTGCGCACTCTTTGAAGCGACGCCACGTACTTGGACGCTTGCTTCACACTCGAGACGCACTCACACAGACAGATCAGTTGCTGCTTCAGACAGCACGCGCTGTCGTTGTTGTCGTCGACCAAAAGCATGCGCGTGAAGGCGCGGATTGCGCCTCCAAAGACCTGGATCGATGCGCTGCCTGAGAGCCTCAAGCATGAGTTCTCGACTGAGGAGCTCGAGCAGATGAAGAAGCAGGTGCGAGGCGCTGCTCATACTCCCTACTATGATGTGCGCTGTGTGCTGAGTGAGCGAGCGAGCCAACAGCTTGTGCGTGTGGATGCAGTTTTCAGACTTTGACACGAGTGAAGACGGCAGCATCGCTGCGTCAGAGCTCGTCGTGCTCATGCAGTCCATAGGAATCGACACATCGATTGAAGAGATCCATGCACGACACAAGCTGGCTGCTCGACCGGCAGGGACAACCGTACGACTTCAGTGGCTCCGGCATTGCCAAAGGCAAACGAGAGCTTGGGGATGTCGTCGAGATGGCGTGGCAGGAGCACGGCATCGTCACCTTCGCTCCC
>JAASFL010000229.1:0-27233 GCA_023333735.1 Globisporangium takayamanum
AAAGTGGCTGTATATTACCGTCGACACAACCTTATACCTTCTCGGCTATGGCTAAGACAATATACTGCATTCTACCGAAGGGTTTGTTTCTGAAAGTCGTGCGCAGAGGCTGGGGTCGGTAATATTTCGCTTGGAGCCGAACACAAGGCTATCAAGTGCGAATCCATCCATCGGCACATTCGGATCGACCAGAGCTCGTGTAGACGATTGACTGGCTGGCCGGCTGGCTGGCTGTTCCACGATGTTGATGACGACAAGAGACTCTGCTCATTGGCGCGCGCGAGCGTGCAACCTGCAACGTGCAGTTCACTCGTGGCTGCTTTCAAGTGCGCGCACGAAAAAGGACGCTCCTGCTCGATATCGCCAGAGCTTGCGGCGTCGGCAACGCATGTTTCACTGCATGGAGAGCAGCTCTAATGTGATCTGCCGCCACTTGGCATCGCCACCTGCTGCTCAAGTGTGTGCTGAAGAAGTCCATGTGAGGAGAGCGAGACTTGCATCGAGGTGGTCGACGTATCTGGGTGCGGACTGGATGAAACACGAGCGTGAAATTTTTGAGTATCGAAAGATGCACTTGATAATATCACTATATAAATAATATAAGATGCTAAAAATGAGGGTTGCCGCAATTCTTTACAATTCAAACGAATCACACACAATTCGTTTTGCGAATCAAATATGAATTGGAGATTAAATGAATTGCTGCTGCCTAATGATTTTGCGATCTTTTCCTTGAAGTTCGAGCTCACGAAACTCAAGTGACAAAAACAAGGGAGAGAAGCCATCGAGAGAAGCCCATCGCTTCATTCGCGCTCTTGCTCGCTCGCTCGTTGCTGCCTGCCTGCCTGCTTGGAGCCTCGACGACGACGACGAGAACAACGCTCAACAAGCGCGAACAAGGAAGAAGACGACAAGCATTTGTGATGCGCGCAAACGTGTTTGCGTGGCTCGGCGCTGCTGCGCTCGCGCTCACGTGTGACGCATTTGCAGCTGCAACGACGACCCGTGCGCGCGACAGCCATGGCGGTGGTGCCTCAGTGCCACGAGCTCGTGCTGCGACTGCCAACTGCGACCCGAGCAAGTGGAAGCCTCCTGTCGACGGAACGTACGCTACGAACGGCAAAGTGGACCCGCACAAGCTCAATGTGCACTTGATCGCGCACTCGCACGACGACCCGTACGTGTGCATTACGAGTCCGACGTGTCTCGACTGCTTTGGTATCTGCGCAACGTCTGACGTGACTGTGCGATGCATGTGTGCATGTGCATGTGCGAATGGCTAGTGGCTGGCTCGTCGGGATCGACCAGTACTACATGGAGCGCGTGCAGTACATCCTCGACACGGTGATCAAGGAGCTCGTGGAGAACCCGGACCGGCAGTTCATGTTTGTCGAGCAGGTACGCACTCTCTCTCTCTCTTGCCACGAGCTACTAGTCTTCTCGTCCTGTGGGGATCGTGTTAAAAGACCTGACGCACTGCACTATGTGCGCTGCTTCCTCTCGTCGCAGTCGTTCTTCCAGCGCTGGTGGCACGAGCAGAGCAGCAAGACGAAGGCCGTGGTGAAAGACCTCGTGAAGCAAGGACGCCTGGACCTGAGCGTGAACGGCGGCTGGTGCATGCACGACGAAGCGACGCCGCACTACACGGCCATGGTCGACCAGACCGCGTACGGCCACCGCTTGCTCAAGGACGAGTTCAACGTCACGCCGCGCATCGGCTGGCAGATCGACCCGTTCGGTCACTCGTCGACGCAGGGCTCGCTGCTCTCGGCGGGCGTCGGCTTTGACGCGCTCTACTTTGCGCGCATTGACTACCAGGACTACGACAACCGCAAGGCGGACAAAGACCTGGAGTTCGTCTGGCGCCCGAGCAAGTCGCGCGGGAAGCACTCGCAGGTGTTCACAGGCGAGATCATCGACCACTACGGTCCGCCGCGCGAGTTCAACTACGGCTACTGGGACTGCCAGGTCCAGGACGACCCCGAGCTGCACGACTACAACGTCTGCTCGGTCGTCGACGACTTTGTCGAGATGGCGCTCGAGCGCGGCGCGAGCACAAAGGGGAACCACATCTTCATCCCCATGGGCGACGACTTCCAGTACAACAACGCGCGCATGTGGTACAAGAACATGGACAAGCTCGTGGTACGTGGCTCTGTCTGTGTGTGGCCTCTAGGACTATGAGGACGCTGTGACTTTGTACAAGACTGGCTGGGAGACTAACAGACGGACGGTCGAACGAATTGGCGCCACCACTGCAGCACTATGTGAACCAAGACGCGCGCGTCTCAGTGCTCTACTCGAACCTGTCGTACTACACGGACCTGAAGCTCGCAGAGGACCTCACGTGGCGCGTCAAGACCGACGACTTCTTCCCGTACGGCTCGGCAAAGCACGCGTACTGGTCCGGATTCTTCACGAGTCGCCCAGCGCTCAAGCGCTTTGCGCGCGTGTCGAACACGCTGCTGCAGCAAGTGCGCCAGCTCGACGCGATCTACCAGAGCCACCACTCGGCGACGCTCGACAAGCTCCAGCGCGCTGTGGGCTTGGTGCAGCACCACGACGGTTTGTCTGGCACGGAGAAACAGGGCGTGTCGGACGACTACGCGCTCCGACTCAACGACGGCGTGCTCGACACGCAGAAGGAGCTGAACGACGTGCTCTTTGTCATTGGTGAGAAGGCGCCGTACGAGTTCTGCTTGCTCGCAAACACGAGCGTCTGCGACGTCTCGACCAAGAACGAGGTGCGCTTGCTGTGGCTTGTCCTCTCTGGTCCTAGCGATGGCGCTAGCGCTCATCGACTCACGACTCTGATGCGTCTCTGTCTGTCTATCGGTCTCGTAGCAATTCGAAGTCCTCGTGCACAATGCGCTCGCGCGCAAGAGCGTCCAGACGATCTCTGTCCCAGTCCAGCACGCGCACGTGGAGATCCAAGTGCTGTCTGGGAACGCCAAAGTGCGGCGCCACGACGTGTTTGACGCCGTGCCAGTGCACGCGAAGCAAGCTGCTGCACCACGCTCGCTCGTGTTCAGCACCGAGTTGGAGCCGCTGAGCGACGCGCGCTTCCTCGTCACGAACAAACCGTCGTCAGTGGCGGCAACGAGCGCAAAGACAACAGCGCTCGACATCACAGCTGATGTCGTGACGCTCGAGAACGACCTCGTGCGCGTGAAGATCGACAAGGACACGGGCTCGATCGTCTCGCTCACGAACAAGGCGCGGAACATCGACGTGCCGCTGACGTCGCACGTGGGGTACTACCAGGGCTTCCAGGACCCGAGTGACCAGCGCTCTGGCGCGTACATCTTCCGCCCCGACTCAAAGACAGTCTACCCCGTGCACAAAGGCGGCGACGTGACGCTCCTTGACCTCAGTGGCCAAGCGACGTCAGCGACGCGCGTGGCGTTCCGGATCGGCGAGTGGGTCACGCTCGAGTACCGCGTGAACGACGGCGACGCGTTCGTCGAGCTCGAGTGGACCGTCGGGTCGATCCCGATCGACGACAAGGTCGGAAAGGAAGTGATCGTGCGCTTTGACACGGCGCAGCAGCGCATTGCGTCGAGCAAGACGCTGTTCACGGACTCGAACGGCATGGAGTTTGTCGAGCGCGTGCGGAACCACCGCGAGACGTGGAACCTCACGCTGCACGACGACCAGGAGTTCGTCGCGGCCAACTACTTTCCGATCACGACTGGCGCGTACATCAAGGACGACAAGGTGCAGCTCAACATTGTGACGGACCGCGCCCAAGGCGCTGCGAGTCTCGAAGACGGACAGGTCGAAGTGATGGTGCACCGGCGCTTGCTCGCCGATGATGGCAAGGGCGTGGGCGAGAACCTGAACGAGACCGAGTCATTCTTTGACACGGCGCTGAAGCGAGACGTCACGCGCGGCTTGATCGTGCGCGGCTCGCTCTTCCTGAACGTCGACAGCGCGGCAGAAGGCATGGCGAGTCTCCGGAGCAAGATGGAGCAGACGTTCTACGCGCCTCTTGTTGCGTTCCGGACGCCAGTGACTGACGAGGACGAGGAGGCCGAGCGTCAAGCCAAAGTCCCGTGGCTCCGCGCGAGCGAGTTCCCGCCGAACGTCGGACTCACGACGCTCCAGGAGCTCAGCAAAGACTGCGTCATGGTCCGCCTCACGCACTTGTACGCAGTTGACGAGCACGCGACGCTGTCCAAGCCCGTGTCAGTGGACTTTGCGAAGCTCTTCAGTGTCCAGAACGGCGCGATCAAGGACGTGACGGAGCTGCTCTTGACGGGCGTCGCGCCGCTCGCGAGCCAGACGCGCGAGTCGTACGGACTCAAGTGGAAGACCGTTGAGCCAGAAGGACGCGTGGACGCGAGCAAGCCGTCGATGGCGCTCCAGGGCACAGAGGTGACGCTCCAAGCCGTGGAGGTCCGCAGCTTCCGCGTGTGCTTTGCCAAGTCTGTCGAGGCAGTTGAGACGACTGCGGCCGACGTGACCGACTACTTGCGCAGCGTGAAGGAGGAGGCGTTCCTGAAGATCGCAGCGACCGAGCCGGACCTCGCGGCGCTCGAAGAGGTCATGGCGCTCGAGTGAGCTTCGTCCAGTGCGCCAATGTGAGTCTGAGAGCGAGTGTGAGCGTCCTCGGAAGTCCCCAGGACACACCTCGCTTCAGCGCGTGCGTCACAAGTGTTTACGCCTCGCTCACGACAGTCACACTCGTGTTTCCGATCGTGATTCTGTCGTTAATCGTGAGGTCCACTTCATAGGATCTTCGTTTGTTAAACATCGTCCTCAGTTCCAAGAGCCTGCTCTGCTGTGCATTTGCGCATGTCCTTGGACGGTACCAGCACGTGTGTATGACCAGCAGGAACGCCATTCCGATCGAGAACGACGTTGCCATGCTCGAGCGACCGTCTTGTCATGCGTGACTCAAATGAAGGCGACGTACAGTGTGACTACGGGACCTGATTTCCAATGTGCACCTCTGACTCGATTGTTGAGGCTGTTGCTACGTGCAACAAAAATAACTGCATTAACCTATGAAGTGAGAAACCCCATGTTGTCTGAACGTATCGACGACAGGTTTCGCACGCTGCGCCGACGAGATCAGCATTGCTGCGAGTACGCACCACGTACGTTCGTGCGAGCCAAGAGAGAGCCAAACGCCTGCGCAAGCGAGCAAGCGGACCGCCGCCAGACCAACCTGCCTGCGTGCCCACTCGCGCACTCGCTCCGTCCCTCACACACACACCGCCACCGCCGCAATGGAGCAGGTCTACGCCGGCAAGCAGCTCTTCATCACTGGCGCCACGGGCTTCCTCGCCAAGGTGCGTGCGTCCCTCTTGCGCTCATGTGCTTGCGCGATGCGCTGCTGTTGCTGCTCATGTGCTTGCGCGATGCGCTGCTGTTGCTGACACGTACGCATCCAACTGGATGATGCACCACGTAGGCGCTCGTGGAGAAGCTCCTGCGCAGTGCGCCGTACGTCGAGCGCATCTTCGTGCTCATTCGTCCGCGCAAGGGCGTGGAGCCGAGCGTGCGGCTCAAGAAAGACATCATCGACAGGTGCGTCCATGCGTGTGGCTACCGCATAGCAGCTCTGCTTGTATCGCTAACACTCGCTCGCTCGCTCGCTTGGTCTGCCCCCATCGCGCTCCAGCCAAATCTTTGACCGCCTCCGCAGCGAGCGCCCGGATGACTTCCTCGCCTACGTCACGTCCAAGCTCCACGCCATCGCCGGCGACGTGACGCTCCCAGGCTTTGGCTTAAGCGACGCGGACGCGCGCCTCGTGCAAGCGAACGCGCAGATCATCATCCACTCGGCCGCGACCGTGCAGTTCAACGAGCCGCTCGAAGTCGCCGTGGCGATGAACTGCGGTGGCGCCATGAACGCGCTCCGGTTCGCGCAGACGTGCGAGCGCGTGCTCTGCTACGTCCACGTCTCGACTGCGTACGTGAACTGCAACCAGCGCAACGTGACGCTCCAGGAGCAGCTCTACCCGCTCGACTTTGACCCGGAAGCGGCGGTCGAAGCCGTCACGACCGCGTCGCCTGCCGAGCTCGAGCGCCTCACAGCGAACCTCATGGGCACGTACCCAAACACGTACGCGCTCACCAAGTCCATGGCCGAGCACCTCGTCGTGAAGCACGCGGGTCCGGCGTTCCCGCTCGTGCTCTACCGCCCGACGATCATCGGCGCGGCGTGGAAGGAGCCAGTGCCCGGCTGGGTCGACCAGATCGCCGGTGTCGGCGCGATCTTCTTGGCCGGCGCCATGGGCGTCCTCACGATCCTCCCTGGCAATCCGCGCAACATCGCAGACGTCGTGCCAGTGGACATGGCAGTGAACAACCTCCTGCTCTCGACGTGCGTCAAGATGCTCGAAGCGCCGTCGCCATCGCCAGCGCCGCTCATTGTGCACTGCGGGACATCGGACCCGCGACAGAACCCACTGCGGTGGCGCGTGCCGTGGGGCGTTGCGTCGACGTACTTCATTGCAAACCCACCTGCGCGCGTGCTCTTCCCGCCCAAGTTCGCGATGATCCAGTCGCAGCAGCTCTTCAAGGCGCAGTGGTTCCTCCGGTACACGCTGCCGTCGACTGTGTACACCGCCGTGGCGAACCGCCTCGGCGACCCGCAGCACAGCAAGCAGGCGGCGCTGCTCTGGATGCTCACGGCGCGCGTGCGGAGTCTCGTCGAGCTCTTCACGCCGTTCACCGAGAACGAGTGGATCTTCGCGACGGACTCGATGGTGGCGCTCGCGGCGCTCGAGACGCCCGAGTGGTGGGTCCACGCCGGCGAGATCGTGTGGGAGCGCTACATCTTTAACTTCTGCGTCGGGCTGAAGAAGTTCGTGCTCAAGGAGCAGATCGTGGGCGTCGACCAGCAGGGCGTCGAGCACACGGAGCTCGCGCTGAGCACCGGCCGGATCCTCGAGTGGGACCCGGACCACCACGCGATCTCGTTCCCTGGACTGCTCTCGGACGTCTCGTGGGCGTACACGTCGAGCCGCAAGCCCGGGTACACGCGCGCTGGGTTCCTCGGTCGCGTTATGGGCCTCACTGGCTGGCGCGAGGGCATGAACCACGAAGCGAGCCACGTGCCGCGCCGGCACGTCCAGAGCGTGAGCGAGATGCGCAACAGCGTCCTCGAAAGCGACGCCGTGCGCGACGCGATCATCGCGCGTGCGAGCGAGCGCGGCGACGCCGTGACGGACGTCGAAGCGCAGGCGCTCGCGATGCTCGACAAGATGGCCGCGCGCGTGGACTACAAGTCGGTCCGGAAGTTCGGCTGGATGCTCCGCAAGGTCCTCCGCGCAATGTACGACCAGATCCACGTCGACGAGCGCGGTCTCGTGCGCATTCGCGAGCTCCTGCGCGCGCCGAGCGAGACTGCCGGCACAGTCGTGCTCGTGCCGACGCACCGGTCATACATCGACTTCCTCTTGCTCAGCTACCTCTTCTTCGCCTACAACATGCCCGTGCCGCACATCGCCGCGGGCGAAGACTTTCTCAACATGGGCATTGTCACGAGTCTCTTGCGCCAGTCGGGAGCGTACTTCATTCGCCGGTCGTTCGCCGACGACCCGCTCTACAACGCCGTCTTCCGCGCCTACACGCAGTACCTCGTCGCCCATGGCCACACGCTCGAGTTCTTCCTCGAAGGCTTGCGCAGCCGCAGCGGCAAGCAGCTCCACCCAAAGTTCGGCATCCTCGGCACCGTCACCGACTGCTACCTCCAAGGTCGCGTCGACAACGTACGTCTCTGTGCATCACTTGATATTCGTATGGACCATCACTCACTGCCCAATTGGGATTGTATTGTACGGACCAAACAGATCCAGTTTGTTCCTGTGACGATCGACTACGAGAAGCCGCTCGAAGTGCTGCTGCACCAGAACGAGCTCCTCGGGGAAGGCAAAGTCAAAGAGGTATGTGGATCAAGCGACCTTCACTCACTGGTGCGACCGTCTCCACTGACACTTATGTGGCTCTTGTCGATCGTTCTGACTGGCTCATTAGTCGATCGGCGCGCTGCTCAAGTCTGCGAACGTCATGCGCAAGAAGTTTGGCTCGATCGCCGTGCAGTTTGGCGAGCCGATCGACTTGCGCGCGTTCGTTGGCCAGCGTCCGTCGCCGCCGGACAGCACCGGCGCGACTGCGACGCTCGTGCGCGACCTCGCGTACGAGATCACGGACGCGATGGTCGCGAACGCGACGTGCACGACGACGAACATCCTCGCGGCCGTGCTACTACTCTATCGCCACGGCATCTCGCGCAAAGACCTCGTGCGCCAGACCGACTGGCTCCGCGAAGAGATCAGCAAGCGCGGCGGCCGCGTCATGGGCACACAAGGTCGCCGTCCAGCAGACTGCATCGCGCGCGCGCTTGAGCTCATGCCAGAGCTCGTGCTCACGCGCCGCAAAGACTTTGTCGAACCAGCGATTGCGAACGTACGTTGCGGTAAAAGAGTGTATGTATCGACCAACACTCACCGCCCAGTCACTGACAACCTCTCGTTCACTTGGTATCACAGCGCGAGCAGTACCGCAACATGATTGGGCTCGGGTACTACCGCAACAAGCTCCTGCACTGGTTCGACCGCGAAGGCGTCGTCGCGTGCGCGTACCACGCGCTCGACGCGTTCTCGGCCAAGTCGCCGCTCGAGCTCGATGTGCTCACGGCGCGCACAACTGCGACCGGGAGCACAGCAGTCGGCAGCAGCAGCAGCACAGTCGACTTGGACGAGATGATGGACGGCGCGCTGTTCCTCCACGACATGCTCCGCGTCGAGTGCGTGCGCAAGGACACAGCGAAGGACCGCAAAGAGCTCACGCACGCGCTGCAGCAGCTGCTCGAGCACCAAGTGCTCGAGACGCGCGGCGCGAACGCCGTGACGCTTGGGAGCGCGAGCCAGCCGCTCTTTGCGCTGCTCTGCAGCCTCATCTGGCCGTTCGTCGACAGCTACTGGGTCGCGATCTCGTCGCTCTTTGCACTGCGCGCTGGCGTTGCGATTACACCGGACGACTTGCTCAAGCGCATCCAGTGGCTCGCCGAGACGGTGCGTGCGTCGATTGGTCTGATTGCCTCGGTCTGTTGGCTGTGATTGTAGTACTGACCATCACTCATTGTCTTGTAGATGTACCACGAAAAGCTCATTGGGTTCTACGAGTCGTGCTCGCTCGAGACGCTACAAAACGCGATCGCGACGCTCGAGCACTGGCGCGTGCTCGAGCGCTTCTCGGAGCCGCACCCGCGCCGAAAGCACAAGAGCGGTCCCGTGATGGTGCGTCCTGCTCGCTCTGGTGTCTCTTGCTCTTGTGTCTGGTACGAATGAGCAAGCGTCTGACTCTGTCGTGTCTACTACCTTGCGCTGCTTGCAGATCCGCTTGCTGCCGCAGTTTGAGCAGGAGAACGAGCTCGAGCTCCTTGCGCTGCGCGTCGCCAAGTTCCGCAAGCTCCCGCATGGCAGCGTCGCACTGCCAGACAGCGTCCAGCGCTTTGGACGCGAGAGCCAGCTCATTGCGCAGCTCCCAGCGCTGTCCAAAATGTAGGCAGTCGCGTCGAACTCGTGTCCACCACCACCATAGATAAGTAGCAGCAGCTCCATGTCGTGAACAGTGTCATGTCTGTCATCTCCATCGAGTCGCTCGCTTGCCTCTCTTGCTCATCCGGTTGTTGGCTCACAGCTGCTATTACAAGTTCCGATTCGAATCAACAACAGTGTTTTCGAGCCAACAATTGACATGCAAAGTTGCTTGCGCTTGAGTATTCCGACACCGAGTGTTGGTCCTACAACTGTCCTTTAGCAAGCGCACATGAACGACGCCTTACAAGTTGCCAAGGATGCGCTCCGAGACGTTGCCAATGTTGTGGTGCGCGTCGGTCCACTCGCAGTGGAAGCGGCCTTCGCGGTCCGTGCGCTCGTACGTGTGGCCACCAAAGAAGTCGCGCTGCGCCTGCGTGAGGTTTGCTGGGAGCTTCTCGCGGCGGAACGAGTCAAAGTAGTTGAGCGACGCCGAGAAGCTCGGGGTCGGGATGCCGCTAGCGACTGCGAGCGACACGACGCGGCGCCACGAGTACTGGCGCGCGTTGAGCTCCTGCGCAAAGTCCGGGTCAACGAGGAGACTGATGAGGCTCGCGTCCTTGGCGTACGCGGCCTTGATGCGGTCGAGGAACGCCGCGCGGATGATGCAGCCGCCCTTCCAGATGCGCGCGCACTCGCCCAAGTCAACGTTCCAGCCCATCTGGACGCCGGCTTCGCGGATCAAGTTCAGACCCTGCGCGTAGCTCGTGATCTTGGACGCGTACAGCGCCTGGCGCACGTCGTCAATGAGCTGCTGCTTGTCCACGGCCGGGATCTCCGACGGACCGTTCAGGACCTTGGACGCAAACACGCGCTCTTCCTTTCGCGCCGAGAGGTAGCGCGCGTCGAGCGACGCCGTGATCGTCGGCGCAGCGATCGAGCGCTCCGCGGCTTCCTGGACGGTCCAGCGACCCGTGCCCTTCATGCCGGTCTGGTCGAGGATCTTGTCCAAGAGGTACCCGTCGGCCTCGAGGTCGTCCTTCTTCGCAAAGATCGCAGCCGTGATCTCGATCAAGAACGACTCCAAGTCGCCCTTGTTCCACTCGTCAAAGACCTGCGCGAGCTCGGCGTTCGTGAGTCCGCCGGCGATCTTGAGGATGTCGTACGCCTCAGCGATGAGCTGCATGTCGCCGTACTCAATGCCGTTGTGCACCATCTTGACGTAGTTGCCCGAACCGATCGGACCGAGGTACGTCGTGCACGCGCCGTCGTCGACCTGCGCCGCGCACTTGACAAGGATCGGCTCGAGCGCGTCGAACGCCTCCTTTGGGCCGCCCGGCATGAGCGACGGACCGTTGCGCGCACCTTCTTCACCGCCCGAGATGCCCATGCCGACAAAGTGGATGCCCTTGCTCATGAGCTCCTCCGAGCGGCGCACCGAGTTTGGGAACCACTCGTTGCCGCCGTCCACAATGATGTCGCCCGGCTCCATGTGCTCCGCGAGCGCAGCGATCGTGAGGTCGACCGGCTTGCCAGCGACGACGAGGATAATGACCTTGCGCGGCGTCGCGAGCGAGCGCACAAAGTCGCCGACGTCCTTGTAGCCGACGAGCGGGAGGTCGCCCTCGTTCTTTGCGCGCTCGACCGTCGCGTCGACCTTGTCAGGCGAGCGGTTGCACACCGAGACGCGGAAGCCGTGCGACGCCATGTTGAGCGCAAAGTTCTGGCCCATGACCGCGAGGCCGTAGAGACCAACGTCCGAGAGCGACATGGCTGCTGTAGAGAATGAAGAGAAGGAGAACGCGGCGAGTGCTGCTTGGGGCTTGAGCTGTGGGCTGGAGCTCAAATTCCGGAATGGTGTTGTGAAGCGAGGGAGGCGGCGCAACAGCGTCATTACGGGATCCCTTTGCAAATCGATGAGCAGATTCGAGAGGGGAGCAGCAGATGACGGAGGAGCTTAGCGCTTTGTAAACCGATCTGTGTGTGTCGTGAGCGAGCGAGCGAGCGAGTTGCTATAGCGGTCGAGACATGAAGAAGCACACACACATGTGTAGATGTAAGCGATCCCACAGACGCTATCGAGCAAGCAAGAGCACATGCACAAGCACACACAAGGGTTTGCTCCTCGCGAGCGTGAGCGCCGCCTGCACGAGTGCTGCTTGGAGCCGCAGCCGCCACCTGATTTCGATTGTATGGCGCAGAGTATGGCGCAGAGTATGGCGCGTGCACAAGTGGGGTTTCGCACTCGTTTACGTCATTCGCGCAGGTTTTTGGCCAGTGAGAGACGCGCATTCGCGAGTTGCCCTATCCGCGCACCGTCACGCAAATGAGCTTGCGATTTGTATTCCCTATGTAGCATGCGAGCGAGACAAAACAAGGGAGCGATGAGTGCGCAAACGCACATGGCAACCAAGCAAGCAAGTCGATGTGATCGAGCGAGGCGAGCGATCGATCAAGCAGGAACGCCAGCAGCCACGCGCACTGCATCGAATGAGCGAGAAGTGCGTGCAGCAGGTCGTACATGTTGTACTGCTCGTGTTGGGTAAGCGCCATGCGTTGGTGGCGACTTCAAGATGCGCTCGACACCGCGAACGGGTGCAAGCTTGCTCACATGCTTGCTCGTGGAGCGCACTCGACATGCTTCATTGTCCTAGTACGATGGCAAACATGCTGAAGTACAGAGAGCGAGACACCGAGAATGGTCAGCGAGAGCAGCATCATGACTCGATGCGATTGAAGGACATAATCTGAGCACCGATATCCTTGTGGCATGCTTGCTCACAGCACAGCAACACCTCGGCAAGAAGTACCAACAAGAGGGGCGACCGTATCGATTCACATCAGTCTGCATTGACGTAGGTCTGGTCTACTCTGATCGACATGCACATTGGACAGGAGCGCTCAGACATCCAAGGAAATGATCGCCTCAAGCGGCTACGTCAGGCGGCGACCCGACAGCCATCAGCAAAACACTGCGAATGTTTAAGGGAAAAGATCATCATCACTGCGCTCACACTCAAGACACGTGCAGATATACATACATCGATGGGGTGGCACTACATGCACGTGCAACATGCAAGACACTCGAGCACACACATGCAACTGCGTTGAGAAACACAGCGGAAGCTGGCAAGCGCAACGCGCAGTAGCAAGTCGCTTCAAGCATGTGTGCTCGTGCTGCGTCCATGGGATCGGACAAGCACTCGACACGACGCTCGTCGCAGCACTCGTTACTCGCTTGCTTGATGCGGTCGCGCTTGCTCTCCCCTTGGTAATGATCGTGATGCGTCTCTCGGTGGTCTGGGTGTCGTGGAGAACACAACATGAGTAATCCCCGTCGGGTTAGCTCGAAACAGCGGCAGCACGACGTCTGCGGTGCTGTTGAGCCAATTGCATAACTGTTAGTATGACGATCAGTCCCCGCGAGTCCGCTATGGCGCTCCGACTTGCACGCTTGCGCGCACGAGCCCTCTCAGCAGCTTCTTCGCGAGGAGATCTACGCTTCGACGTCGGCACTCTCTGCCCTGGTGTCCGGGGAATTTCCCCAAGCCATCGCCCCGAGGGGACGATCCGCTTGACTCTGCAATTCTAAATCGTGTTCTGAGGCAGCTCAAGAGCCCGAAGCATGTCGAGTCGCATCGACTCGATCTTCGTCGCGTCCATTCGCGATCCGTTTCAGCCTTTGTGCTGCTGTTGCTAGCCACTCGTTCCAAGTGAGCACAACCGAGTCTATACACGTGAGAATAATTAACATACGAAACAAATGCGGATGTCCAATTGCACTCGACTTGTTTCTGCTTGCTTGAAGCGTCTTGTTCGAATTGACTTGAATAATGTATGCTAATACATTGTTCGAGAACCTTCGATCACGACCACTCGCGCTGTTTGACTGGCGCACAACGCAAGCAAGCAGAACGAGGTGAAGACGAGCAAGACGAGCTCGTCGATGCACAAGGCTCGCTCACATCGCATTCTCCTCGCCGCTCCTGCTTCGTCGACAGCCTCTTCGTCTGGCATCACATCGTCATCCACCGTCAACTCCAGCAGTGTGCATCAATCGCTACCTGTCTGCATGTGTATGTCGCATGCGTGTGTCTTGTCGTGTGTGAGCGCAGTGATGATGATCTTTTCCCTTAAACATTCGCAGTGTTTTGCTGATGGCTGTCGGGTCGCCGCCTGACATAGCCGCTTGAGGCGATCATTTCCTTGGATGTCTGAGCGCTCCATCTCTGTGTGTGTGCACGTGTGAGAAGAAGAGCGTACAATGATTCAACTCTGACATGCGCGTCGTTTGAAAGCCCGTGTGCTTCATGATACGACAACCTAGTTAATCCATTTTTTGTATGAGTTCGCTCTTCTCTTCTTCACCACCGCCACGTGCATGTGCATGTGCATGTGCATGTCTGTTGTAGTCGCTAGCAGTCGTAGATAGGTCGAACGCACTTGTAATAGACACCAACCTTGCTACATCATCCAAGCTCGTCTCTTGTCGCCATCTCTGCTCGCTCCCTCCCGTCGTGCGTCTTTGTCGTCGTTGCCACAGTCTCTTGCAAGCGATCCTAGCTCCTCGTGCACGCAGACACCACTTGCCAAGATGCTCCCGAGCGTCACGACTGCACCAAAGTGCTCGCTGCAGACAGCGTCGTCGATCCGCGGCGACTTGCGCCTGCCGTCGACATGGCGCCGTGGTGCTACTGACGCGCCGTCTGAAGCAGCACACTACGCAGGACTGCCACCGTCACCCAAGGCAGTGCATCGAGTCCCGCCACCACACAAGCGAGCACGCGCATGGCTCCATCCAGCACGGCTACTCGCGCTGCTGTACTCGTTCCCACAGACATCGTTCTTCCTCTTCGTCGTCGGCTGCTCGTGTGCGAGTGGACTGTACGCCTCGAGCCAGCTTGCGCACTCGCTGCTCTCGCTCGCGAAGGTGCCACATGCGATCGCCCAAGCTCAACAACGCTACGCTCTTGCGAGCGCTGAGCTCCAGAACGCATCGAGCTGTGTGACCGAGACGTCGCTCGCACTCACTGCTGCGCTCCAAGCCTCGCTCCAAACGCATGAGCAGCAAGCAGCGAAGGCAGTCGCTGCAAACGCCGCTGCACTCGATCATTTCGAAGACCGCGTCAGCGCCTGTGCGTATGTGTGCGGACCGACTGATTGAGCACGGTACGCTCATGCAACCGACTCATGCTCATGTGTCTCTGGATGTGTCTGTACCTGCCACAGGCTCGAGCCACTTCTTCAGCGCTATCAACACGACGACTGCAGCAGTTCAAGCAAGCAACACGAGCTCACATGCAAGTGCAGCGACGCACGAGTGCTTCGTCACGCGTGCGTTCCTGCTCGACAACGGTGCAAACACTCGCAAACACGAGCGCTCGCGCGAGATGCTCCACCATGTGCAAGTTGACTTGCTGTCCCATACATCTCCAGTGGCTGAGACGCCAACGCTGCGACTACCGAGCACGAGCGACCACGCCACAGCGATTCTGCACGCGATCTCCACAGTGTTTGACGTTGCGCAGGCGTCACTCGCAAGCGCTAAAGCTCAGACACTCACTACTCGCGACAACTCGACCGAGTCGATAGCTCAAGACGCGCTGCACCGAGACAACGATTTGCCGTCGCTTGTCGATGCATTCGTGCCAACTGACGTCGCATCGTCTGCGCTCGAAGCTCTGCGCGTCAAGATGCAGCAGAGTCTGCGGCCGCTGTCACCGACGCAGCGCGCAGTGATCGCTCGTGTTCTCAACACAACAGTCAGCGCAGTTGTCGACGAGTGGCGCGTGCTCGAGCAGCGCGTACATGAGCTGCAGCGCCAGGCCGTGGAGCTCCAGCAAGTCGCGAACAACTCGTGGACGCACATGCACGAGTCGATCGAGTCGACACGCGCCATGCTCACAGCTGCAAAGGCGGAAGTCATTGATAGCGTGCGAGCGCTCGACACGCAGTGGACTGCAGCAACGCAAGCTGTGCTCCTGGCGCAAGAGCACAAGTGGCGCACCGCAACCGAGCACCTGCGCTCTCTCCTCGACGGTCTTGGCGTCGCACAGTCTCCGATACACAACCGGCGTCATTGTCGGGACTTGGTCCTGGACAACGACACCATCAACACGGACGCACTGGCGCAGCGTCACGGCTACTTGATACAACGCCGCCACGAGTTGCAGTCCGAGCGAGCAGACTCAACGAATCGCACGAGCACAAGCGCAAACAGCAGTGCGTCGACGCCAGTGCTCACCGCTGGCACACCACTGTTTGCATTCGAAGCGACTCGATCTGAAGTCCACGCAGCACTTGGCATCGGCTTGGGCTTGATGCACGCAGTCGAGATGCTGATCCTGACGCTCGACTGGGGCCGCGTGAGCTGGAGCATCCTCGAAGTTGCCGTCGCACTCTGGACAGACTCGTACTCGGCGATCGCACCCGTCGACATTCGCGGCATCACATCGGTCCAGAACCTGGTGCGCAACTGAATCGGCTGACAGACTTGCGTGATCGACGCAAGCAAGTGATGCTGAGTTTTGCTCAACTTGCTTGCCTGTTTGCTTGTTTGCTTGGCTTGCTTGAAGAGTGATGCGTGGACGATCCTCCGGTGCAAGCACGACGCCAAGAGCGTTGTCTACTTTGTCGTGATGCAAGCCGACGTGCTCGTGCAACTAGTGATCGAGTACGCTGTGTGGATCGCGATGGGAGTCGTCGGCACGGGCGCTCTTGCAGTCTGGAAGCACGACTTTGTGAGCGTCTGCAGCGACGCTGCGACCGACCAGGCGCTTAACAAGCCAAACACACTCGCACAAGTGCTGCTCAGCGCTGTGCTGCCAATCCGAGCAAGTGTGTGGGATCCTGTGCACGAAGTCGCATCGCAGACCACGTTCGCGGAGCAAGTGGCGCAGCGTGCGCTCTGGCGAATCGCGAACGCATCGGATCGTGCGTACGCCAACCAAACAGGTGTGTCTGGCGCTCCTGCAGCTATCGATGCTCTTTGATGCTTCAGACTGTGAACCTCACGCTGTGCGTCTTGGATCACATTCCCAGCGGCGCTCGAGCAGTTGGAGGCATACGAGAGCACACTTGCATCGCTCACGCAGCTGCTCGCTACCTGCGCTTCTGAGCACAACGACAGCTTGAGCAACGACGTCTCGACTGCATGCGCAAGTCTGAGCGAGCGCGATGCGGACGCGCTGGTGCTCCAGCCGCCTCCTGCACTCCCAACAGCGCTACTCAACACGAGCAGCTCAGTGCAATCGTCGCTGCTGGTCGATGTGCACGCGCCGTTCGCACACTGCTTTCCAGCGCTTGGTTCACTGCCAACAGTGTCGATGAGCGACCAGAGTGTGCAGGAGCTGCACCGCGTCCAAGCCTGCGCTGCCGAGCACGCGCTGTACTTGACTGTCGCGTCGTGGTGGCTTTTTTGCGTCGTCTGGAGCGCGACTCGCTTCATCGCGCGCATGGCCGTCACTGCGTGTGGACTCGCGTGGTGGCGCGTTCTGAGCGCAAGGCGTCTCGAGTACATTGGCTATTGCTTTGAAGACGGCGCAGTGTATCTGCCAGAGACGCTGCCACAAGGCGTGCGAAACAGCTTGCGCGACGTGCGTTGGCTGATCCGTTTGCGCGTGTGCAGTGCGCTCGTGATGGTCGCGAGCTGCGTCCTGATCGGGTATGTCGTCCTGCACCAGGTGCTGTAGCTGCGCTCGTAGTCTAGAGCCTGAGCCAAGCTGAAGTGTGTAGGAGCGCTAGGAAGCAAACAACTTGGTACGATAGACTCTGTCAAACACTTCACTCGCATTTGCACTGTCACTAGTACGACGACAACTGAACGAGCGCATCATCAGGAGCGCGCACTGAGGATCACAGAGAAAGTCTGCGAGACACGAGTCGTCACAACGAGCCAGAGGACTGCAAAGCCCCAGACGCCTGCGTGCACGAGCGTATATGCCACAGGCGACGCGCTGAACGAGTGACTGACGAACGCTGTCGCGGACCCGTTTGCGTCCCAGAGCAGCATGGGCGCTGTCACTGCGACGCACAACGACCAACCGAGTGCGTACCCGACTGTGCCTTTCAAGACGCCGAGCACAAAGAGGTCGCAACTCAGATCGAGCAACGCCATCGACGCACTCAGCAGTGTGGTCGCAGCACTGGGGTGTGGCGAAGGTCTTGATTTGCGCTGGTGGTGCAGAGAGCTGACGTAGGTGCCGGTCGCGAACTGCTGCATTGCTTCATCAGACGTCAAGAGCATCGTTGCGAGGCCCTGAAAGAAGCACGTGACGCCAGCTGCGCTGAGCACGACCAGTGCAGCGAGGGCCACGACGAGCGCACCAACGAGCCCAACGACGCCGCTCACACACACAAAGATCGCTATGGGTACGAGCGATACGAGCCACCGAAGCACTGCTTCCAGTGATGTTGGCTGTGAGAGTGGCGGGGATGTATGCTTGCCTGTTGATCGCGCAACGTCTTCTGACTGCACTGCAGCGACTGCTCCTGCTGCTGCTAGTGCGCGATGCACGGGAGCGTTGCGGCGCGGGAGCAGTGGACTCGTCTCCAGCTCTGGCTGTGGGTCGTCAATGACTTTGATCGCGATCAGCGCAGTGTCGAGCGACGCGACCGCTGGAGCGCTGCGCGCATCACTGCGACTGTTGCTTGTGCGCGTGCTCGACCAGCTCTTGAACGCTTTCATGTGCTTCACGCGTACAATCGTACACACGCGCAGATCGAGCGCGTCAAGCGCTTGGTCGAGAGCGCGAGATGTGGTGAGCGATCCATTGTTCTTTCGTCGGATCAGATCGTTCTCTCTGATGCGAACGAAAGAATCAGATTGTGAACCCATTCTCAGACTCAATGTTGAAGTTGTCTTCACCAAGTCAACGACGCGTGCTTTGTTCGCTTCACGCAAGCGGCCAGTTCAGAGTGCACATGACCAGTGCTGAAGCATTGGATGCACGTTTGTCCATTGCGGCAGCATGGCCATCTTTCTCAATGCTGCATGGCGACTTTGTGTTACAGTGTATTCACAAGCAGGAACTGCTCGAACACGAGCGTATGCACGGTAGTCGCCCTCGCCCCAATATTGGTTGAAACCATAGGACTCTACGCTCGGATGCACGCCGCAGAGACCAAAGTGATACAGTACAAGTTGGCCAAGCGCTCACAATGTGATGAGCGCAAGACCAGGTGCATGTGAGCTCGTTGTTGCTCGCGCGTGAGACGAATGCTCGAGAGCTTGATCGCAGTGTATCAACCTGCTCAAGAGCATCGCCTCGCTCCTGGTAAACGGACAGAAGCGATTCATGCATCACAACGAGCACATCCTTGAACAGAGGCACTTGCAAGTTCCGTTCGTTCATCGAGATGGTGGCAACCAGATGCGTCGTCGACGTTGCATGTGACGAAGACGCCGTTCACGACGCGCGATTCGAATGGAACGACGTTGTGTTCATCCAAACGACACGTGCGCAAGTGTGTGTTGTGTGGTTTCGACGAGCGTCGAGCAGCTTGGTTACTCACGGGCGTGTGCACTGGTCGAACCCACTCGGCGACGCGCATGGAGCAAGGATATGTTCGCCCAGCCTTTACAGAGTCAGACGGTTTGGCTAGTGCTACAGTCCATTTCAAGCATAAACAAGCCATTTTCATGATGTTGACACATAAACATCGATTTGTCCATCCATTTAAGGTAGTCCACACACACCATATCTGAAAACGATTGGGAGCAGCAGACACTCACTGGCTACTTGGTGTGTCATCTGAAACGATGGACCGCCCGCGTGGTGTTCCAGGTCGCACTCTCTCTCTATCGAACATCGTGCCCTCGGCAAGGCGCCAGCGCCTCGTTGCAGAGAGAGCGCTAACAGCACCGGAGCTCACCCAGCGCTCATGAACTTCTCATGAGCTCTTGCCCACCTGTATTTGACACTCCTCTCTCACTCCTGAATCTCTTCCGTCTCGGGACAAGCACCAGCGTGCTACATACCTCGCTAGCGTCTCGATCGGCATCGACCATGCAGCCGGCGACGTTCCTCCTCGCGTCGGCGGCGGCGCTGCTCGGCGCAGCATCAACTGCGTCTGCGTTCCAATATGGCTCGAACAACCGCGTGATGTGGGAGAGCGACTGCGACTTCTACGGCCAGGACCGGTACCCTGTGCGTGCTGGAGCTGATCGCTGCGGCGACCTCTGTGCCGACGACACCGACTGCACGCACTGGACGTGGACGAGCTACAGCGGCGGCACGTGCTGGCTCAAGAATGGCGGCGCGCCGACGAAGAGCACGTTCTGGGGCGCCGGCTGCGGATACGTCATTGGTCGCGCAGCTGACGCGAACGCAGTCAGCCAAGGCTCGAGCTCCTCGAACGGACTCAGCAACGACGACACGTACTACATGCTCTACCTCATCAACGACTACCGGCGCCAGTATGGCGTCGCACCCGTGGCGCTGAACGCGCGTTTGACTGCTGCGGCAGCAGGACACTCGAAGGAGCAGGCAGACGCGTGCTACATGAGCCACGCTGGCGCGGACGGCTCCGAGTTCTCGGAGCGCATCTCGAACCAGGGCTACGACTGGAGCAGCGTGCGCGAGAACGTCGCGGCGGGACAGTCGTCGGTCGCCGACGTCATGAGCTCGTGGATGAACTCGGACCACCACCGCGCGAACATCCTCGACCCGGCCATCAAGGAGATCGGCTTTGCCAAGGCCGTGAACACGTACTGCAGCAACTACCAGATCTACTGGACGCAGGACTTTGGCACCGCGGCATGAGTCACAAGGTCGTCGCTGTCGGCACTGAGTGTGGACGGCAGCGAGAGCGTGAACTCAGTGGACCTGGACGGTGTGCGATCGCGAGGACAGACAGATGGCAGCGACAACGACGCTGTAGCATGGAAAGCGCCGAGAGCGCTGGGTCCAGAGCAGAACGGCTGGTAGCGAAAGTGGCGCCTTGCGTTCGTGAGCGAGGCGCTCTGCCTTTCCTGGTCTGGACCTCGCGACTGGCGCATAGGAGGAGGCTGTTGGTGCGTCCGTCTATGAGGTCGAGTCGAGTCGAGTGCGTGTCAATACAATCGCAGTTGTGAGCTTGCTTTTGCTGTAGAGGCGTCGAGTATGCGCTCGCTTCTCCATTCGTCGGCCGCGATGCCATGACGACTCGCATGCGAGTATCTTTCGCAACGCGGATGTTTGAAGCAGCGTCATGCTGCGGCTCCAGGTGGTTTCCTTCATTCGTGTGTGTGTGTGCTCGTGAGCGCGGCGTCCACAACAACTCACTCGATCTCCACATTGCGAGCGCTCGACAACGCGTACTGGACGCCAAGCGAGCCGAGAGAGAGATCGTTGAGAGAGTTCGGCGCTAAAAGGATGCACCAAGCACCGAGGCCGCACATCAACGACGCGACATGCACGGGTGATTGTTGACTCTGTTGATTTTGCTCCAGCGCGTGGGGTCGTGCGTGGGTGGTTTTGAGCGCCACGATCCCAGCCGGTGCTCCTTCACAGCCCTCAAAGCCAAGCTTGAAGGGTATCGCAGCGCGACAGGCATTGGCGCCTCTGGACGGTGGGAATGTAGCTCTTCGTACGCGAGCCTTGCGCCAGAGCAACCCGACCCGACGCGTACTCGAGCCGGCGACACCAGTCAATCAGCCCGCTCATATCCAGAGCAAACCGATCCGATCGGCTCCGATACTACATCGCTGGTAGAAGCAGCGCGCGCGCACCGAATCCCAAAGCCAGACACCGTTGTGCGCCTCGACTTTTACCAGACAAACCGACTTGCCTCGCTCACGAGCTCCAGAGCTCCAGAGCTCCAGGAGACTCGAGTGTTGTTGGTTTCACATCCAAAACGGCTCGAGACAACCGCCGTGCTGACTCCTTGCGAGTCAGGTGCTCACTTGCGTTCAGTATACCGCGTGCACCATGTGATCACAGCATGCTTTTACGCGGTGCCAGCTCAGAAATGAGCACCAGCTGGATGGGCGACAGCCTCCGCCTGGAACGCGGCATGCCATGCGACGACTCGCGTTCACTATGCCGACGCCGGCGAACACGCTCGGAACCGCAAACCGACACCGGCGCTGGCTGTCGTCGCTCGGTTGCAGCGCAAACTCGTTCACTCGCTCGAGCAAGGGCGGACGGCGCTGTGCTGTGTGTGTGCGTGTGCGATGGAGGAGCTCACTTTGCCATTTGCCTTGCGCACGACAAGTACTACCAACAACAACTCCATCCATCCACCCACCTCTACAACAATGCAGCTCTCGACCGCACTCGTCTTGCTATCGGCTGTTGCCGCTTCGACGGCGTCCGCGTTCCAGTACGGCTCGGGCAACCGCGTGATGTGGGAGAACGACTGCGACTTCTACGGCAACGACATCTTCTCGGTCCAGGCGATCCCGGACGTCTGCGGTGACATCTGCGCGGACAACTCGGCGTGCTCGCACTGGAGCTGGAGCAACTACAACGGCGGCACTTGCTGGTTCAAGAGCGGCTCGGGCACGACGAAGAACACGGCGTGGGGCGTGAACTGCGGCTACGTCATTGGCCGCTTTGGAGACGACAACTCGCAGCAGCAGGGTAGCGGCGGGAGCACGAACAACGGACTGAACGTTGTCGAGACGCAAGCCATGCTCAACAGCATCAACGCGTACCGCCAGAACAACGGCCGCCCGGCACTCACGACTGACGCTCGCCTCACAAACGCGGCGATGGGCCACACGCAGGAGCAGGCGAGCCGATGCTACATGACGCACGACGGCGCGAACGGCTCGGACCTCGGTGACCGCATCACCGCGGCCGGCTACACCTGGAGCAGCGTGCGCGAGAACGTCGCTGCGGGTCAGCAGTCGGTGAACGACGTCATGAGCTCGTGGTGGAACTCGCAGGGCCACCGCGAGAACATCCTTGCGTACGACGTCACGAACGTCGGCTTTGCCAAGGCCGTGAACAACAACTGCGGCGACTACAAGATCTACTGGACGCAGGACTTTGGTCGCTCGGCGTAAGCGCGTAGAGCGAGCGTAGAGCGTGAGTGTGTCTATGGCGCGCGCGTCGACCCAGTGTCTGCGGTCGTGCGCGCGTAAGAGTGAGTTCGTTCCGTCGAGTGCGTACAGAGTGCGCGTGAGTGCAGTGCAGTGGGTCGTCGTCGTCGCGTCCAAGTAGATCCGTCTATCGTGTGTCTTAGTGTCAACTACCAACCAAGAGCGAGCGCTCGCTGGTGCGATCGAAGCACCGGCGAGTCGCCATAACGCAATGGAATCAATCAACCAAGAGGACTTGTCCATTCATCCATCGTCTCGTACTCTGTGCTCCTACTGCCTCTCTTCTCTGGTCATGAGGCTCATTATCATCCACACTCACTCACTTACTCGGTCAGTCAACTACTAAGGCGCCCGTCGCCTGCAGTGGTGCATTAGGCGTTGAACGCACCCGTCGCGCCGTACGTCGTCGTCGCTGCGGGGTACGCGTGCTCGGCGTGCACGTAGCGGTACGTCGAGAACTTCTCGCAGCAGAAGTACCGCGTCGCGCGGCGCGAGAGACTCGCCACGCCGTGCATAAGACTCACACCAATGAGCAGGAACACGACCGAGAGGAACGCGAATGCGAGGAAGCCAAAGACGCCGCTGAAGCCGTCCGGGAGCTCGCCCTCCGAGATCGCGTTGAGTGGGAACGAGACCGAGAACGAGAGCGTGATCGCGCTCAAGAGCGACAGCACGAACTTGATCGTGACGAAGTAGAGCATCGCCAGCAGCGCGAGCGGCGAGAAGCTCGAGAGCTGCGGCGAGAGGCGCTCGCCCGAGATCCCGAGCACGGCGGCGCGTCGCGGGATGCTCACGTACACGTGCTCCTCAGGTGGCGAGATGAAGTTATAGAGCCCGACATCGAGCTCCGCGAGGAAGCCGACGAGGTAGAGCACGACGCGGAACACGACGACGCCGAGGCAGCAGAGCGGCAGCAGCACGGCCGAGAACGCAGTGCCGACGACAACGGTCACGAACCCGATCGTGCCGAGACTCGAGTTGAGCGCGTGGAAGACGAGGAGCTTGAGCGTCGTGCGCAAGAAGCTTGGCTTTGGCTCTGCACCTGCAGTCGGACCGATGTACGCGGTCTCGCTGAAGACTGGACGAGCGAGCGGCACGTTCTCGCGCTCATGCAGCTCGTGCTGCGGCACGTACGCAAGTGGCGGCGCACTCGGCTCGCCAAGCGACGGGTACAGCGTCTCGGTCGGCTTCTCTCCAGGCTTCATGCTTGTGCAGCTCGTGTGCTTCTGCGTGCGTGGCAGCTCGATCTCGAATGGCTGAGCTCCGAGAACGACGAACGAACGAGTGAGTGCCATGTGAGCATTGTGTGTCCACTCCACATCAGGTTGGCCAGGAATGATTGTAACTATGGTGTGCACAACATAAAATCGAAGTACCGCGAATCGATTCATCATGACGACTTTGGTGCACACACTGTGGCGCTGCCATGAATGCATCGCATCAACCACTGAGCCATCTCGACGAACGACAAGAACAATTGTGCACTTCATGCTTTTGCTTCATTGACACACACTGTCGCTTGATCCTCCCTGTAACTCTCACACACACAAGTGCGCTTAGTACGTGCCGTAGTTGACTGTCACAGGCGCTTGCGGATGCTGTGCGACGTGGATGTAGCGGTACGTCGAGAACTTCTCGCAGCAGAAGAAGCGCGTCGATGCGCGGGACACGCGTGCGACGACGTGCATGAGCGCGATGCTGATCACAAACAGACACAGCCACACGAGCACGAACTCGATTGGGTTCTCTTGGATGGTCAGCGGACGATCGCCGAGCGAGATCGACGCTGGGCGGTCGGCAATGTCCGTGTCCGTGAGGATCATCACGATGACTGCGAACAGTCCACCAGTGAGTGACACAACGATGCAGCTCAGGATCCCCACTGCGAACTTGATCGTCGCAAAGTACAGCGCTGCTGTGATAGCGAGTGGCGAGAACGACGAGAGTTGCGGCGACAAGCGCTCGCCAGTGATCCGACCGAAGACCCGCGCTTCCTGCGGAATGTCGACGTACACGTGCTCGCTCGCGGGCGAGATGTAGTTGTAGAGCTTCACGTCGAGCTTGGCGAGTCGGCTCACGAGGTAGAGCACGCCGCGGAAAGCGACAATGCCGATGCAGCAGAGTGGGATGAGTCCGATCGAGATGTTGGCGCCGCTGATGACGATCACGAACCCGGCGATGCCCAGAATGGCGTTGAGAGAGTGGAAGATCATGAGCTTGAGCGTCGTGCCGAGACAGGTATGGCGGCGGTAGTCTCCGCTGCGCACTGGTGACACGTACTGCATTGGTGGCATTGGCGGCATTGGTGGCATTGGCGGCAGCAGTCCTTGCTGCTGGTACGCTGGAGCAGGCGGGTGCGTCGGGTAACCATACTGCTGTGCGTGCGACTGGTACTGCTGCTGCTGCTGCGTACTGTTCTGGTTGTAGTACAACGGCAGTGCTTGCGGCACGCTGCTGTTGCTGTCAAATGACGGAGCGGTCGGTTGCTGATATAGCTGGTCGTTTGCGAGCGACGGGTACCGCGCATCATCGTCAAAGCTGCTTGCTTGCTTCTCGTTTGGTCGTGCGTAGAAGCTGTCACTGTCCGCGTTGCGATGATAGTCGGGAGCAGACTGTTGTTGCTGCTGCTGTTGTTGTTGCGTTGCTGCAGGATACATCGCGTGCAGTGGCGGAGGTGTTGTGTGTGTGTTGCTGGCGGCAGAAGACGAAGTGTGCGCTTGCTGGCGAGTCTGCACATTGTGAAGCCAAGCAATGCGTGTCAAGACGAATGCAGGAATGGTTGCGAGGCTACGTTGTAATTTTACTAAATAAAAAGTCTACAAACTGAATAAACTAGATCTGTGCTCACTCATCTCGCTGACTTGATCTCACATCCTTGGCATATCCATGTGCGACGACGGTCATTCTCCATGCATGGACCTAGAGGCGTCGCCAAGAGCGATGGATGACGTTGAGGCTAGAGTATCCAGCGACTACGTTGCGTTCATTCATCCGCGTAGACCTCAACTATCAACAGGTCTCTCTCTTCTTTGTCGTCCTACTACCTACTGCAGATAGCTGCCTATGTCGTGCCGTACTGCACGTTTGCACTGTACACATAGCGCTGTTGCTGTGGAGCGTTCTGCTGCTGCAGCTGGCGCGCGTGCTGCTGGTAGCCAACGTGCGCGCCAAGCGTCGAGAACGACTCGCAGCAGAAAAACTTGGTCGCTTTCGTCGACACTTTCGCTGCGAGGACCATGAGTGCGCAGCCAATGACTGTGATGCACACTGCGGCGAGCACGAACGCCGTGGCGTCGTGTTGGTACGAGAAGCGCGCAGTACCGACTTCAAGGTCCACGTTGCGGCCGCCGCAGACGACAAACACGAGCACTCCGAGTGGTACGACGCTCAGCCCAGCGCTCAGCACACTCAGGAGCGCGACGCCAAACTTGACAGAGAGGAAGTAGAGCAGCGCCATGAGCGAGAGCGGCGAGAACGCCTCGAGGCTCGGCGCGAGCACGAGCCCGACGAGTCCTGGCTCACTTGGGACTTCGAGAAAGACCTTAGCGTGCGGCGGCGCGATGAAGTTCATGAGCATGACGTCAAACTGCGCGAGCACGTGGACGCCGTAGAGCACGACGCGGAAGACGATGATGCCAAAGCAGCACAGTGGCAGGAGCGACACGGACGAGCTCACGCCCGAGCCGAGGAGCGAGAACGCTGTGAACCCGAGCACAGCGTTCAGGACATGGAAGCCCACGAGCTGGATGAGCTGGAACAGCGCGCGGTGCTTCACGAGGCGCTGCGGCTTGCGACGCACGACAGGATCGAACGTTGCGCCAGTCGGCGGGTACGGAGGGTACCCGCTTTGGTTGGTGAACTGCGGCAAGAGCGGCGGCTGCTGCTGGGGAGCGAACTGACCTGGCAGGTAGTAGGGAAAGCTCTGCTGCTGCTGGAGCGGCGCTGGTGGCACCGATCCATGGCGATAGCCGCCTGGAAAGCGCTCGCTCGATGCGCGCTGCTGCTGCAGTTGTTGCGGATACATGCGCGATTGTGGTTGCTGCGTCTGTTGATAGTGCTGCGCGTACGGAGCTGCTGCTTGTGGTGCTGTTGCTTGTGCGTACTGCAGTGGAGCAGCTGCAAAGCGTGCGTCCTGAGCGACTGGCGGTGCGCTTGCAAATGCACCGCTGTCTGGTGCGTACCGAGGCGGCTTCTCGGCAGGGTCGTATGCGAAGGACCGGTCGCTACCACCGCTACCGCCGCGCATGGCGCTCATGTGCTCGTCGTCTCTCGCGCTCGCGTTGATGTGGAATCGCAGAATGGCAGGGTTCACTTGAGACGCAAAGCATATCGAGTCGAAACGTGGTAGTGAGAAAATCAAGTAAATTCCTGATTTACAGTGCATGCATTTTTAAAGAACATGTGAAGTGATTTATATAGCAAATTGTAAAAACCGGCGGCCGGTTACATGGTATTGATGCAACTACTGGATGGCAATCATTCCTCGCAACGAAACACTCGATGGCAGTCTTGGTGCACTCGAGCACTCAGGATGGCTGGAGGAGGCACTTGATCTCAAGTTGGGAAGTTGTGTCGAGCTTCCAAGTACTTCAGATGCAAGGCCGTACGAACGCTCGAGCCTCTGCTGTCTGACGAGTTAGCTGGTGCGAGCTGGGTAGAGATCGTCGAGGAAGCTCTGTTTCTCGTCATTGGTGCTGTCTTCGCCATTGCGC
>JAASFL010000230.1:0-27197 GCA_023333735.1 Globisporangium takayamanum
CGCGTTTCCCTACAACAGACATAGGACGCACCGTCTTGAGTCGCTCTCGCCTTGAGACAAGACAATCTTTCTCCCTGGCCAAAAAGATTAGACACAACCAACACTCATCCTAACAGTCAATCCAACGGCATTCCAACACATTCCAACCAAGACGAGCGCAGCTGCGAGAGAGTGGCTGGACTCGAGATTGTAGACGCCGGTCTCATCCCAGCATGGCGCTCGCGGCGCCTCGCTCCGGCTTTTTTTTGGAAACGCTGGTGCTCTCTTCTCTTGCGCTCCGTATCAAGCGAGCGCTCACACTCCAAAGGCGCTCGAAGAGCTACGACAGGCGCGCACAGTACGTGGCCGCTGCTGGAAGAGCCACTTGAGGATTGGTATTGATTGACGCGCACTTGAGTGTGGTCGACGAAATTGACCTGTCGTCGCGCTCCCCGACCAGAAGCGGATGCGCTCTCAAGTCGACGAAGACAGTGAAGGATACGCTCGTCGTGGTTGCTGGAGATCTTCGTGCGCATTAGTCGCTGCTGTGATGTGTGTCGAGTCGGCAGGCATGAATGCATTGTCGTTCGCAGACATGCGCGCGCAATGCAGTTGTTGCCCCACGTCGACCAAGTCCAAGTCCAAATCCATGCAAGCGCTCGCACAGGAATCCACTGCTGGATGAGTGGGCACTTTGAGTGTGCGTGTGTGCGCTGTTTGCGCAGTTGTTGACGGGAAAGCGGCTTCAGTGACAGAACAGAACATCGAGGCTCGTCTTTCCAGCGCGTCGCTGCTGCAGCGTCGATAGCTTCACCTTTGCAAGAAGCTCGCAGCGATTGTTTGTGCAACGGGACTGCTCTTGCAAACACTCTTGCTCTTGCTCTGCTGCTGCGTCGGCGCTCTGTGCGCCGTGACGGCGCTGAGATAAAAGGCCGAGCCACACTTGGGATTCTCGCTCGGCGTGCTTGCTAGTGTCAGCGCACGCGCGCCAAACAAACACCCGAGAGCTCTGTCTTTCTCGCTCGAACACTCGCGCCGCATCAACTGAAGCGCGTGCTCTGATTGTCGGCGCGTTAAACTCGGTCCGTCCTTTGCTCGAGAGGGCCGGACAGCCGCGCTCGCGTCGCGACATGCATCAACTCAACTCAAATCGGCAAGGCGCTTACTTTCATCGCATGGCAGCAGTGCTGCGTATTGTCGACAAGCGTCTGGACTCGACGAGGGTGACAACAACCTCCATGTCCTTGCTCGCGAGTGAGGGCGGCAAGTGCGATCCCGACCAACCAGCCAACCAGTCAATAAAGACGGTTGATCGATCTCGGAGGATGGTGGCAAGCGGTAGACATCACGACAGCGGCGAGGCTGCGACTCCGACGATCCGCATCATCGTGCAACGAGAGCGAGAGCGCGAGCGGTTGGAATGTCCAGCATGCGCTCTTCGCGGTCCATGTGGACTACCGCTGTTGTTGCTACTGCTCCTAACGCGCGAGACGCGCTCGAGCAAGCCGCGCACCACCTTATCGTTTCCGAGGTTGGTGTCATGTGAGCCAGGAAACCCAGCCGCTACGTGTGTGTGTGTGCGTTGTTAGATCATCAGTGTCCAGATCACATCACATGGCGTCAAGCATACAGCAGGCAAGCACTTGCCGCTCGAAGCGCGCGCGCACATACATCCGATGCATACCAACACACACACAATCAGCCAGCAGCAGCAGCTCGAGGAGCTCGAGCGAAGCGCGCAACACAACATCGTCACAAGTGAATGCGCAAAAGCAGGTGTTGCCGTCACGTTGTTGTCGCGCTGCTGGACGAGCTCAAGTCGCGTGCTGTCTGCTTGCCCCGGCTCTGTACAGTATTGTGTGGAAAGTCCACTTGAAAACGCATTTGATTTGCGTCGCAATGTGCGGGTTTTCACGAATTCGTTCCTAAATATTAGGATCCGAGCTGTCAAATGTGCGGCGCGCTGAACGCCAGCGCTCGAGCAGCAGACAGCAGACTTTGCAAGCCCTTATCGCTGCCATGCTGCACAAGGACAGCACATGCAAGAGATCCGCTGCGAACATATGCGAGTGAACGACGCACTCGTTCGGCTGCGCAACGCATGCATGTGATGGCAAGAGCGCGTGCGTTGTCGCGCTCGCTCTCGAGCTAACTCAGACGCTTGTTTTGTCGCCCCATGGCGCGCGAACCGTGTACTTGTCTTACTGCGACTGGATTAAAGAGCGGGTTCGCGAGTTTGCGACTGCAAGTAGCGGATCTCAATCTTCCTTTTGCTCTACGTTGCGTCCTGGGCTGGGAATCAAGTTGCGCGCAAAGCACACGCCGCCAGAGCGAGCGAGTCACAGCTGTCGTTCGGCGTCGTCGTTGAGGGTGTCGTCGCCGTCTCTATCATTCTCTTTGCCGATCCGAGTGAGCCAATCTGTCAATGTCTGTGTGTGTGGCTCTGCGTTCGTCCTTGCTTGTGTGTGTGCTGTTGCAAATGTTGGCAAATGTGCGGCGCGCGAAAGGCGCGACGAGGACATACAGTAGCAGCCACATCACTGACAGATTCTTGCTTTATTCCGAGCATGTGTAGCGATCGCGATACACGAGAGCTTCAAGTGGCAACACCAGGTCAAACGTACACACGTCGTCAGTGCCTTTTGTCAAACCGCACGACAGCAGCAGTAGCAGCAGCTCGCTCGTGTCGAGCAGCACAGGTAGGTTTCGCGACCAGAGCGCATAGCTTCGTGCGAGGCGCTATCGGCAGCCGCAACTCGAGTCTCTTGGTTTGCCAGGAGCAGCAGCGCGAGCGCGAGTCGCAACAAAGCACAGGCAGGCTCGAGGTGGTCCCACTGCGCGGGGGCTCGCTTCAACGAACTCGCGCGGTTCGTCTGTCTGTCTCGAAAGAGGGGGACGGGCTCACCTCGGCTCATCCTCTTCTAACACTCACACCCGGCAAAACCAGCGCCTCGGCTCTGCCCCGGCTTCTTGTTTTCTCGTATGCAGGCTCACCCTCACAGCGCGTGAGCGAGCGAGTGCAAGCGCTTCAAGCCGCTGCTGTTGCGTCTCGGCTACCTGCTCCGGTCGGGTCATTCACGAATTTGCGCGCTCCTGCCGAGCTCCAACGCACTCACACCCTCACACACACACACCACACACAGCCAGCATGAACAGCTTTGCCTTCTCGGACGACGAGCTCGACGCGTTCTTCCCGGCCGCGCCGCTCGCACCCACGCAAGAGCCGCAGCAGCAGCAGGACTACAGCGTGCGCATCGACCTCAAGCCGCTGCAAGCGAACAGCGCGCCGGCACCGGCATCCAAGCCCAAGCGCAGCTCAAACAAACGCCCGGGCTCGTTCCAGTCCAAGTCCGACATGATCCCGCTCCCAACAGGCGTCGTGCCTGCACGCTGCGGCTACCGCACGGGCAAGTGCCAGAACCTGCAGGCGGTCAAGCGCAACGGCAAGCTCCACAAGCTCTGCGAGTTCCATCGCGAGAAGGCGAACATGAACCAGAAGAAGCTCGACCGCAAGAAGCGCCTGCAGCGCACGTCGCCGTACGACGCGTTCAGCTCCGAGGACGACGCGATGTCGGAGAAGAGCTCGCCGCGCGCGATCGACGACGCGAGCTTCGCGGACGCCTGCATGGACGACTGCGACGTCGCGCCGGCGCCGACGAGTCTGCATGAGGCGCCGCTTGTGCTCGGGTGCGAGGAGATCGCGATCTTCTACAGCCTCATGACGTTTGACATCCACCAGCGCGCGGCGCTGCGGCGACCGCACCCGACGCCAGCGTACGCGTACCAGCAGCAGCCGTTCATGAGCACGGTGTGAGTCGAAGACGATTGTCCATATCGAGGTAGTTGTAGCAGCAGCAGTAGTAGTCGTAGTATCAATAGTGAGTCGAGCCACGCAGGCAGTTGTCTACGTGCGCAGCATGGAGCGCAAGCGAGCCACATATTTATCATCAACACACACACCGCTTTGTGGTCCAATCCGTGCGCGTCTGCTGCGTTGCTCGCGCTGTGATAGTGATGAAGACGAGCGGCAGCGACGTCGCTCCTTGTTTGTCTTGCGCTTGACGAGCTCGCATTGCATGACAAGGTCGTCGCCGCGCCAGTAAGCCGCCTGCGCAGCGTAAGCGCGTGTGTGAGTGAGTGTTGTTGTTGTTGTTGGGCAGAACCTCGTGGATAGTCCAGTGAACCCGTGCAGGGACTTGCGCGCATACAAAGTCTCATATAAAGTGAGGAGTGCCGGCGCGCTGGGCCGCCTCTGCGCCGGTAACTCGATGCAACTCGCGGTCGCTCGGCACACACATCCTGGTTCGTGCGCTTGCGAGAGACCGGCCACGCGGATCCAATGCTCATCGCTCGCATCCGAACGGATGAATGCACGCTTTTCGTCTGCGTCGCGGCGTTCGTAGGTCGCAGTTCGTGAGATCCACCACGGCGCGAGCGAGCGAGCCAGAGACAACGCGCGGATCCGACGGATCTCGTCGTCGATTTCGTCTGCTGGCGAGAGCTCTGTTGAGCACTGACGAGAGCGAGCGTTTGTGTTTGCAAGGGCTTGTGCGTCGCGTGAGCACTGCTTGCCTGCTTGCATGTGAAGTGAGAGGGTAGAGTGTTGGAGCTGCTACCATTTCGAGCAGCCGCGGTTGCCTGCAAGCTGCGAGGACGCAATCCTTGCTCACAGCAGCACACTCTTCGGGTCACACCACCACACTGCGAGCGCGCCTGTCTGAACGAGCGCAATGCAATGCAATCATGCGCGAACACAGCGACAGAGAATAAGATGACGGGTCACACCGACGAGCGAGGGCAACTCAACTCAACTCCCATGGACGAAAACTCTTCCATAGAAATCAACTCAACTCGCTCGTCCGCTGCTCGGTTTCTTTTTTCGCGGCGTCCAACTCGCGCACACAAGCACAGAAGCCGTCGTCGCGCGCACACAGCTCCAAGCGGTCCTGTGGACACCTTGCCGGCTGCGAGCAGTGTATGCTGCTCGCTTGAGCGTGGACAAAACTGACGAGCTTTGGCGCCGCTAGCTATGAGCGTCGGCGTCATTGCATTGTTCCAGGTGCGGCTGCATGGCGCTGGAGCGCGCTCTGGGGCATCCAGCGCGCGCTCTCGCTTTGACTTCACGTGCTTGCTTGCATCCCTCCCTCGGTTTGACATACCGTACGCATCGACGGGCACTCGGCCGCATGCACGCGACGATTCGTGTTCGCGCGGACGAGGCAGTTTAACAGCGACTTGTTGTTGTGCGCGCATGAACAAGGAGACGCGCTCGAGCACTCGATGCGAGTGGCAGAGGTCATTTCAACACGCTATCACCACCACAGCCGCATCGAGTGTGCGCTCGCAGTTTCGAGGTTCGAGGACGCACTCTTTGACGCTCGGGCCAGACGTTGCAATGACGATTTGGATCTCTGGGTGCATTCGCTGGGTCTTCACGTCGTGCGAGAGTAGCAAGACGTTCGAGAAGCGCACCTCGATGAGTGAGCGAGTGGGCTGACGAGTTACCAAGCGAGAGAGCTTCTGTGGTCTACGATGCGCTCGTGTCGATGCGAGGACACCGGGAGGACGCTGTACACTTGCTTTAGATCTAGATAATTTTTCGTAGATCTATTTTTTTAGATCAGTCAGAATATATCTGAACAAACCGCGCATTCTGGAACTGTCTAAAATGCGGTTTCCCACGTTTATTGTGTATTTGAATCGTCGAAATGGAAACCTCGTTTCAAGCAGCATCGATGAAGAGGTTTTTCTGCAGGCTACCTGTACAACCTTGATTTCGAAAGGATGCGACAAAACCCTGTTTAAGTCGATCATCGTGTTTGAAAGGGTTTCAATCAGACTCGCTTGAAGCGCGTGCTGCGCAAGAACACAGGTGAACAAGCAACCAGCAACGACACAAGCACGTCATGGCGGTCGCAGTGCTCTCGTGGCTCAATGCCGCGCTCTTTGCGACGCAGCTGTACGTGAACAGCAAGCTCTCGCGCAACATCGGCCCGATGTCACGCAAGCACGAGACGCTCATCACGCCAGCGCCGTACGCGTTTGCGATCTGTGGACTGATCTACACAATGCTCTCGCTCGCTGTGGTCGTCGACTGCGGCTGTCCGTCGCTCTCGATCTACGCTGCGTCGCCGCGCGCGACGCTGCTGCGCACGGCGTTTGCTGTGTCGTGCGTCATGAACATGGCGTGGGTCGCGCTCTTCTCGCACGAGTACATCAACGTCGCGACCGGCGTGCTCGTCGTGCTCTGGATGGCGCTCTTCACGCTCTACGCGCACATTGTGATGGACCGACGCGAGCGCGGCTTCTCGTACGCGCGCTACGTGGTCGGCGAGCTCCCGATCATCCTGTACTTTGCGTGGACATGCGCCGCGACGCTCATTAGCTTCGCCGTGACGTTCCAGGACGTCGCACAGGGCTTCCTCTCGCTCCCGTCGTACTTGGCGCTCGTCGCTGTGCTCACGGTTGCGACGCTCTCGGCTGTGATCTACGAAGGCGAGCTCGCGTTCGGCCTCGTTGCGATCTGGGCGCTCGTCGCTGTGTCGGTGAAAGAGCTGGACCTCGAAGCTTCGGCCGAGCGCACGAGCCTCAGTGTGCGCGCGTGTGCGGCGCTGAGCGCTGCGATCATCGCGTCGTTCCTCGTTGTCTCGCTCGTGCTGCGCGTGCTGAACCGTCACCGGTGCGTCGTGTGTGCATAGTGCCGTATGCTCTGTCGTATTGGTGCTTACACTATGTGTGTGATATAGCAGCGGGTACGAGCAACTGGAACGCGCGATGCCGTTTCTGAGCGAAAAGAGCGCGTACGCAGACTACGGCAGCACGCTCTAGTGCGCTCAGATGACAGCGAGAGACCGTAGCCATTGCCGTGAGCCACTCCAGCGCAGTCGCGTCGATCGACGAGGTCGAGCAGATAGTTGAATTACTGTTGCTGCGAGAAATATACGTCCACTCGCTTTGACTTGAGTAAGCGGGAGAGACGCAGCTGCTGGATCTCGATCAACAATTCCATCACATCTCGACGAGCCGCGACCGACAAAGAGCTCCGTTCATCTCTGCATCTGTATCTGCGACCACATGGCGCCACCGCACTTCAAGACAACGACGACTGCGACGCCGCGTCTCGGACTCGCGGCGCACTTGCCGGTCGTGAATGCAGGGCTGTTCCTGCTCCAGCTCGTGTTCACGTGGGTCGGCTTTTCGCAAGGCGACGGCGTGCAGCAGCGCTACGAGACGCTCATTACGCCGGCCGGCTACGCGTTTGGGATCTGGAACGTGATCTACGTGCTCACGGCCGTGGCGCTCGGCGTCGACATCTTCCAGCCGTCGCTGTCGCTGTTCAACTGCTCGGCCAAGCCCGACGTCTTCCGCGTGCTCTTTGCGCTCTCGTGCATCACGAACGCCGCGTGGTGCCTGCTGTTCAACAACGGCTTTGTGAACCTCGCGACGCTCGACATCACGCTGCTCTGGCTCGTGCTCTTGCCGATCTACCTCTTTGCGAACTATGAGCGCCGCGTGAACGCGTTCGCGTGGAAGCAGTACGTCGCGAGCGAGCTCGCGTTCCGCGTCTACTTCTCGTGGATCTCGGCCGCGACGGTCGTGAGCTGGACGATTACGTGCCAAGAGATCGCAGGCGGCTACCTCTCGATCGGCTCGTACCTCACGCTGCTCACGATCCTCATTGTGCTCGCGCTCACGGGCGTCGTGTACGGCGAAGACCCAGTGATCGGCATCGTCGCGGCGTGGGCGCTCCTTGCACTCGCGAACAAGAGCTCGGCGGGCTTTGCGGGCGACGACCTCGACAAGTTCACGCGCCTCCAGTCGAGCGCAGCGCTCGCTGCGAGCGCAGTGTTCAGTATGATCGTCGTCTCGGTCGTGCACCGCGTCGTGATCACCCGTCTGTACGTACTGTAGTTACCTGTATGCCTCTGCTTGACTGGATGAGACGCGACGGCACGCACTCATGAGTTGTGGCTCTCTCTCTGGGATCATGACTGGCACAGGAACCGCGCGGCGCTGCTTGTCGCCAACACGCCGCAGCGCGGTTACCGCAGCTACGGCGCAGTCAAGACGTCTGGCAGTCCATGAGCAACCTGTCCACTGAGCGCTGTCTGTCTCGTTCTTTCTATCAACATCGTCGCTAGGACTGAAGTGCGTCATTCTCTCTCAAGATCACCACCAACAGTGATGTGATAGTGGACATGCATCTCTTTCGTATGCGAGCAATATGAAGCGTGGAGTGTCTCGACACGTGTGTACAACGCTCGTTCACTCGCGTCGCTTCAGGCATCGACGTGCACGCGCAGTGGTCAGCATGACGTCCACTTGATCGCGAGACTCGGTCACTAGCCACCTGATTTCTGCGCAAAACAGGAATCGAGTGAAAGCTTGGTGTTTGTATGCGGATTTTAGATTTACAAATGCAAATAGAACAACCTGACTAACATTCGGCAGCCTTCGAACGAAAAGAGCACCAGCAGCAGAACAAGCGATCACTCGGTTGCGACGCACTTGTACGCGCACCAGCACCTCTGAGACCCCAAGCACCAGTCTGCTCGCCACTAAAAGCATGGGCGCGTCGACGCTGCCGTACGTGAACCTCGCGCTCTTTGCGCTCCAAGTGCTCGTGAATGCAAACCAGAACGCGTTCTCGCCGAAAGACACTGGTCCAGCGTTCACGACCGACACACTCATTCGCCCCGCCGGCTACGCGTTCCTCATCTGGCTCGTGATCTACGCGTTCACGGCGCTGCTCGTGGTCACCGACGCGTTCTTCTCGCGCTTTGCGTTCTACAGCCATGCGCAGAGCGCTGGCTTCTTGCGCGCGTGCTTTGCCGCGTCGTGCGTTGTCAACATGCTTTGGATCGCGCTCTTCAACTGGCTGCGCTGGGTGCATGTCGCGGCGCTCGACCTCACGCTCATGTGGCTCGCGCTCCTGCCACTCTATCTGTTTGTGGTCAAGGCCGCGAGTTCGAGCTCCAGCTCGTGGACGCAGTACGTACTGAGCGAGCTCGCAGTGCGGCTCTACTTTTCGTGGGTGAGCGCTGCCGTGCTGCTCAACGTCGCGATTGCCGCGCAGACAGCTAGCGGCGGGTACCTCTCGCTGCGCGCGTACATTGCGATGCTAGCCGTGCTCGCGGTGCTCGTGCTCGCTGGTGTCGTGCTCGGCCGAGACCCTGTGATCGGGTTCGTTGGGCTCTGGGCGCTCGTGGCACTCGCAAAGCGCACAGACGGCGACTTTACTGGCGCGACGCAAGAAGACCTTTTCAAGCTCCAGGCGTGCGCGACGTTCTGTGCGACGCTCATCACTGCGTTCCTCGTGATCTCGACGGTCCAGCGCTGTGTGCATCCGCAGGCTCGGTGAGTCTTTCATGCTTTGTGTTGGTCCGGAGTGTATGTGTGTATGTGTGTGGCATGCTAACGCCTGTGCTGCTTGCATTACTTGGGTATGTGGCAGATGGATCGCATTGAGCAGCGACGACGTGCGCAAGCCGCTGCTCGCGTAAGAGCGCACATGACGCACGCAGCGTCTTGACGTTGACACGCTGATCGCACGATTCCACTTGATGGCTTCAGTCTCTTCGATTAAGTGCGGCACTTGCCACCCACGCCCAATTCACTTGCATTTTGTATCGAGTAAATCAGTGCAAAACAAATGCAAGCAAGTGGTAACAAATTGACTTGATTCTAGTATGTTTATGATCCACGCATGGATACTTGTCTTGTTGCGCGAAATCAGGTTCTCGACTAAGTGCTGCTTTTGCACATAAACTAAAGTACAGCTCATTTCATACTAAACAGAAGTTGTTTCTTTGACACGCACTTGCATTCTTTTACTGCGATGTTCACTCGAGCATCTCGCGCATCAAGCAAGCAAGCGCCACACACTTCAAACTCGCCGCTCGCTCGCACGCGCAGCACCACCGCACTCGCTCGCTCGCTGCTGACTGCTGCCTGTCATCACCATGAGCTCGCCGCTGCAGCACCACTTGCCGGCGATCAATGCCGGGCTCTTTGTTGCGCAGCTCGGCATGAACGCTGCGATGAACCTGTTTGGCACGAACGACTCGCACTCAGCGACACCGGACATCCCGATCGCACCCGCGCCGCTCGCGTTCCTCATCTGGATCGCGATCTACGTCTTCGTTGCGAGCACAGTTGCAGTCGACGTGGTCTTTCCGCACTACTCGTTCTTCAACTACACGGGCCACGCCGTGCTCTTCCGCCGCTGGTTCGCGCTCACGTGCGTCACAAACATGGCGTTCGTCGTGTTCAACAACTGGCTCGGCGCGACGCACATTGCGACGCTCGACCTGTTCCTGCTCTGGGGCTCGCTTCTGCCGCTCTACCTCGTGCTCGTGCGCCACCCGGCGAAGCACCCGCTCCAGCCGTGGGTCCACTTCTTCGCGAGCGAGTTCTCGATCCGACTCTACTTTGGCTGGGTCAGCGCTGCGGCGCTGCTCATGGTCGCGGTCTCGCTCCAGCAACTCCACGGCGCGTACCTCGGCTTCAGTGTCTACGCGTTCTTGCTCGCGCTGCTGCTCACGCTCGGGATCTCGACGTTTGTGTACGGCGGCGAGCCAGTCGTCGGTCTCGTGGTCACGTACGCGCTCATTGGCCTCGCGCTGCGCGAAGACGAGTCGTTCCCTGGCACGACGCAGCGCGACTTTGAGAAGCTCCAAGCTGCTGCGGCGCTCGCTGCGCCTGTGATCCCAACGATCCTGCTCATTGACGCAGCGCGCAAAGCCTACGCGTACTGGAAGAGGTGCGTCTTCTGGCCATTGTGATTGCGACCTCATGCATTCACTCACATGATGTTGTTATGTCTCCAATAGCCGCAAGACAAGCGACGTTGAGCTCATCAAGCCAGTCAATGCGTTCCAGACGACTACAGACTACGGCACTGTCTAAGCACCGAGCATTGACGATGAGCGAGCGAGTCGAAACGCGAGTCCTTCAGTGAAGTTAGTGACAGGTGTCACTATTATGAGTACATCGAACCCGCCAGTTTGCTTTGGGATCACTCGTCTATGCTCGCCAACTGTAGCAAGAGCTCTTGCGCGCTCATGTTCCACCTCTTCTTCTCAGCGCGCTCCGTGCTCTTCATGCGGCAGTACTCAATCGTCCACACGCGCCACACTGCCCGCATCATGTCCTCGACCAGCACGTTTGCGCTGCTCAACCTCGCGCTCTTTGTCGTCCAAGCTGGCGTGAACATTGCGTACGCGCACTGCTTCGTGCCGCTCGTGCGCGAGTACGAGACGCTCATTGCGCCAGCGTCGTTCGCGCTCAGCATCTGGGTCCTCATCTACCTCCTTGAAGCCATCCTCGTGCTCACGGACGTGTTCTACCCGCAGTGGTCGCTCTACGCCGACGCGACGCAGCCCATGCAACTGCGCACGTGCTTTGCGCTCACGTGCATCGCAAATATTGCGTGGGTGATCCTGTACGCAAAGCACTCGGTGCACGGCGCGACAGTCATGATCTTTGTGCTCTGGCTCGCGCTCTTGATGCTCTACCTCTACTCGGTGAACGACCGCAACGCGCGTGGGATGATGAACTGGCGCCAGTACGTCTGCAACGAGCTCCCGATCGCGCTCTACTTTGCGTGGGTCTCCGCACTTGCGTTCAACCACCTCGCGATCTCGCTCCAGTTTGCGCGCGGCAGCTTCTTGCCAGTGTCGACGTACGTCGTGCACCTGTGCATCGTGATCACGTTTGCGCTCATCGCAGTGCTGTTTGCAAAGGACCCAGTGTTTGGGCTCGTTGCGATCTGGTACCTCGTCTCGGTCGCAGTCAAACACGTGAATGTCCCGAGCACAGTCCAATGCGCTGACATGAGCGTCCGCGCGTGCGCTGGTGAAGGCGCTGCGATCGTCGGGATCTTGCTCGTGCTCTCGACGCTCTACATGATGTACTACGAGAGGTGAGTCGTGTCTCGTGCCATGCGTATGAGTGCGTGCGCTGCTGTCGCCTAACATGAGCTTTGCGCTGGCTGGTGTGTGTCGTTTGTCGACTGTGGAGCAAGTGAGCAGCCGCTGACTACTGCAGGCGGCATGGCAGTCGTGACGGGACAGAGCGGCAGCGCGACGAACTACGGCTCGACGGCGTAGCACCGCACAGTTGAAGATGTTTGTGTGTCTTATTTGTCTTGCTTGCTTGTAGTATCAGGAGTAGCAATAGTCGCGAGTAGTAGCAGTCGCAGCTTGGAGACGCAGTAGCAGTCGTGATGCTGCTGCACGCGCATGGTCGTCGTTGTCGTCGTGGCGCTGCTTGCTCCATCGTTCATGTCGATGCGTGTCAATCCAAAAAAGGATCGTTGCTTACAATAATCAAGATGTTTCACGTCACAGACCAATCCGCGACGCGAATAATCTTGGATTTTCAACAGCTTTGAAAACCAAAAAACAAAAATAAACGATATTCCTGTACCACCAGAGCCAGTTCAGTATCGCTACCGGTTTACAAAATCACAAAAATGCATATCGGATAGGTACCGATAATAACGGCAGCAAATATTATCGGTACCGATCCAATATGTGTCCGTACAAACTTGGAATATGTTTCCACATGAGGAAAATGCCCAAATGCAAGCCAAGCCATTTTTCTATTAGCGATTTCCGAGCCTGAAGCTTAGTGCAATACCAGCAGACGAGGTTAAAGTATGTGGAGTGCAATACCAGAGGCTCGATACTTAAGCAATTGATATCCAAAATGTGGATGATTTTTTCAGTTCTTTGCGAAATATGAGTCCGTACCGGCAGACCTACTAGTGACGCGTTGATAACAAGACTTGACGTGTCTCTAGCAGAAAATGTTAGTCGCACGTCCAGTTGTTAAGGCAATGCGACGTGCGTGTAGTGCGCTTGGCTCTCTGTGACTCCCTTTTTTTCATCACTATTGACAAATCGCGTGCCTTGTCGCCACACATCAGGATCACAAGAACTGCAGCGAAAGCGCTCGTGAACGAACGACTGATTGCCAGATGACTGCTGAAGTGAACTCTGCTGCGGCGGCTGTCGGCTGCCCGCACCACGCAGCAGACGCAAAGAGCAAGGGCAAAGGCAAAGATGCAAGCGCATCGGTGCAGCCCGAGTCCTGCGGCTTTAACTCGCAGATGATGGCCGCGGCGCAGCACGCTGGCGGCTGGCGCGTGACGACCGACTCGAGCTCGATCGAGTCGCGGCTGTCCAAGTCGCGCGTGGTCTCGAGCATCCCGAAGAGCGACTTCACGCCTGCGCACCAGCAAGACAGCAGCGGGAACTGGGAGTACCCGTCCGAGGAGATGTACTACAAGGCGATGAAGCGCAAGGGCTGGGACCCCGAAGCCGACCAGATGAAGACGATCGTTGCAATCCACAACACTGTGAACGAGCAGTCGTGGGCCGAAGTCATGAAGTGGGAGGCGCTGCACCCGTACGTCCGTCTTTGCTTGTGCTGCTGCTATCTGTGTGTGTCTGTCGATGGCTCTGTCAGTCGCCAAGGCGACTGGCTGCTTCATCGAGGACACCGGCTGACGCAGCAGCGCGTGTGGATCGTATGAGCAGGTCCCAGACAGCGCCCAAGCTCAAGCGCTTCATTGGCAAACCGACCGAGTTCAGTCCGAAGGCGCGACTGATGAACCTCTTTGGCTGGTGCGTCCTCGCTCTCTCTATTGCTCTTACTCGCTTGTCATCTCCTCCTCACCATCACCACGTATGCGGCTGGGCCATGCGACGCAGGTCCGTGCTGCCGTTCGACCGCCACGACTGGATCGTCGAGCGCGAGAACGGCGACGAAGTGCGGTATGTGATCGACTTTTACTCGGGCCAGCCCGAGCCTGGGCGACCGCTCTCGGTCTACCTCGACGTGCGTCCTGCGCTCGACTCGGTCGAAGGCGCGCTCGACCGTCTGCGGTGGCAGTTCAACGAGAAGGTCCGCCCGATGCTGCCGTTCCAGGGCTCGCTCTTTGGCGCGACGTCCAGCAGCAGCAACACCACCACCACGCCAGCTCAGCCTCAGCCACAGGGTCGCTCGAACGTCATCCCAAAGGACGACGCTGCCAAGTAGCGACGTCACTTTGCCTACTGTGTGAGCTGCCAACGACACTTGCCAGTCAATACACATCCGTCCATCCGTCCGTCCATCGCTCTTCTCTCTCTGTCGTCTCGACTCGCTGGCTCATGGGACGGATCGCCACATGTGCGACGGACTGTGAAGCGTCGCTCGCCAGAGCGTCCGCTCACTCACTCGACACTCTCAATCGACCGCCAGACAGGACTCTCGCGACCGCGAGGCATGTCGACGGACGTGAACGTCAAGGTCGCAGTGCGCTGCCGCCCGATGAGCTCGCGCGAGTCGCAGATAGGGGATCGGAGCATCGTCGACGTCCTCGACGGCACGACGATCGTGATCCGTCCGACCGACAGCGAGAGCGCAGACACGGCGCTCGGAGCGAAGCAGTTCACGTTCGACCACGCGTACGGCACGGCGAGCACGCAGGCACAGGTGTACGACGACATTGCGCGGCCGACAGTCGAGAAGGCGCTCCAGGGCTACAACGGCACGATCTTTGCGTACGGCCAGACCGGATCTGGCAAGACGCACACGATGATGGGGAGCGGCAGTGACGTCGGGATCGTCCCGCTCATGAACCTCGACATCTTCCGGCGCGTGGCCGAGGCGCAAGCCGCGCAGCCAGCGCTCCAGTTCCTCGTGACCGTCTCGTTCCTCGAGATCTACAACGAAGTCATCAAGGACTTGCTGAACCCGTCCGACAAGGTCCTGAAGATCCGCGAGCACCCGGACATGGGCATCTACGTCGAGCAGCTCGCCGAGTTGATCGTGAAGGACGCAGCCGACGTCACGCGCTTGCTTGAGCAAGGCAACAAGATCCGGCAAGTCGCTGCGACGCAGATGAACGAGCGCAGCTCGCGCTCGCACAGCTGCTTCACGCTCAAGATCGCGTCGAAGCGGACCGAAGTACTCGCGAGCGGCGTGCACAAGGAGGTGACGATGAACGCCAAGATCAACCTCGTCGACCTCGCGGGCTCGGAGCGCGCATCGAAGACCGGCGCGATTGGCGACCGCTTGAAAGAAGGCGCGGCGATCAACAAGAGCCTCAGCGCACTCGGCAACGTCATCAACATGCTCGCGAGCAAAGGGAGCGGCGGCAGCAAGGCGATGCACGTGCCGTACCGCGACTCGAAGCTCACGCGCTTGCTCCAAGAGTCGCTCGGCGGCAACGCGCTCACGGTCATGATCGCGGCGATCTCGCCAGCAGACGACAACGTCGACGATAGCCTGAGCGTGCTGCTGTACGCGAGCCGCGCAAAGGCTATCAAAAACGCCACGCGCAAGAACGAGGACGTGAACGAGAAGATCATCCGCGAGCTGCGCGAAGAGATCGAGCGGCTGCGGCAGCTCGTGGTCGCCCGGCCGTCGTCTGCTGCGTCCGACCCCGAGTCCGCGAGCACGTTGGACGCACCTGGGACGCGCGAGATGACGAGTCAGATGGAGGAGACGATCGCGAACCTCGAGCGCGCGAAGCAGCAGTCGTGGGCCGAGAAGCAGTGCCTGACCGAGCTGTACGAGCAGGAGCGCGCGAACGCGCTTGCGAACGAGAACAAGATCCTCGGCTTCATGCAGACGGTCAAGCAGGAGAAGATGGAGATCATGAAGCGCGTCAAGGCGCTGCAGCAGCGCAAGACGCAGCTCGCAAAGGACATGCGCTTGCGCCGCCAGAGCTACGCGACGCACAAGAGCCAGCTCCAAGCCGACGTCGACGCGTTCCAGACTGGCCAGATGTCGCCGCGCACGAAGCAGCAGCTCATGGAGCGCATGGAGGCGTGCAAGACGCGCATGCTCGCAGACCGCGACGCACTCGCGTGGCTCAAAGACGAGCTCCAGGCGTGCGACGACAAGCTCGTGGACGAGCAAGCCGAAGTCGCGGCCAAGACTGCGCTCCTCGAAGAGGACGACAAGCTCCGGCGCGCGATCCAAGACGACGAGCGCGAGAAGATGCAGCGCGAGCGCGCGCAGTACCTCCAGACCGCGCTTGAAGCCGAGCGGCGGCAGTTCCAGTGCGAAGCCGAGGACGACAAGCACCAGCTCCACTTGGCGCTCAGTGCGACGATCAACAAGGAGAAAAAGCTGCTCGAAGAGGTCGAGCTCCAGCGCGCCAAGGCGCTTGCGTTCCAGCAGCAGCTCCACGAAGCGCAAGTGGCGCACGCTGCGTGGCGCCGCGAGACGCACGCGACGCTCACCGACATGCTCGCTGCGCTCAAGCAGGACTTTGCCGCTGAAGTGCGCGCAATGGACGCCAAGTATGCGTACGTCGTCGCGCTCTTGCGCGGCGCACGCGACGACATCGTGTTGCTAAGTGCGCGCAACGAAGAGCTCGAAGCGAAGCTGCGCGCCGAGGTCCTGTTTGAGAAGAGCTGGTGACGACGCACTGGCGCAAGACGAGCGAGAAGACTTTGAAGGAGGACTCTACTTGGTGGCTCTACTACTGATGGTCGGCTTAGAGACTCGCAGACTCTGGCTCTCCTGTCGGGACTGACTGCGCTTCGTCGCTGTCGCTGCTCTCGCTCTCGGACCAGTGCGTGAACGTCACCGACAGCTCGTCGCTATGATCGTCGTCGCTGTCGTCGTTCGCGTCTCGGTCAGTGCTCGTGCTGCTGATCGGACCTTCGATCGACGAGAGACTGCTCCAGCGCCGGCGCTCCGCTCGCAGATGGCGCATCGCGACAACGAGGTACTCGATCTGCGCCGCGCGAGTCTGCACGAGGCGCTCCAGATGCGCAACGTGCGCGCTCAGCGCCGCGATCTCGCGCTTCAGCTCCGCGTTCTCGAGCACAAGCGTTGTGTCCGTCGCTCCAGCGCGGGTCTTTGCGGTCGCTGCCTGCTTGTCGCCGTTGTCTGGCGACGTGGTGCTCTTGCGCGCGTGCTGCGCGATCCAGCGCGTGCGCTGAGCTGCCAACTGCCCCACGACGTGGCTCCAGTACGTCGGCATGGCGAGACGTACGCGTCCAGTGAACTGTCTCGGCGTCGTCGCTCAGCGTGCGATGCGAAAGTGGCGCTTGTCAGAGGCAGTGGCGAGTGTGAACAGAGCGGATAAGAAACAGGCTCAAGAGCAGTAGTGATGGTGATAGTGACGGCTCTTCTCACTCGTCCGTCCTACTGCTGCTGCGTGCTACGAGATGCAGAGCACGGCGCTGACCACGCACACGCAGGACAAGAGGACACTGACACGCGCACGAGCAAAGGCAAAGCTGGTTCATTGCTACAAGACACGGCGTCTCGAGGACTTGGGAGACGATGACACGACACGCACGCACTCGCTAGTACTCGTCGCCAGCAAAGGCGCCGAACGTCGACGTGGACGAGTTCGTTGGACTGACAGACGACACGGCGCTCGTGCGACTGGAGCGCTGCGCGCGCTCGTGCGAGAGCCGATGGAGACTCTGGCGCTGCCACGCAATGATGTCGTCGTCTGCATCTGAGCTGCGCATCGCTGCGAGCTCTTGGTAGCTCAGAGTGTCGTCCAGCGCGTCTTCGCTCTCGCGCGCTGCAGCGCTGCTGTCCATCTCAACCGACGACGCAAACGAGAAGCGCGCGCGACGTGGCGTGGAGCTCTCGCTCGCGCACTCACTGCGAGCACTGCGACGCTGTTCGCGCTCTTGCGCAAGACGACGGAGCGCCTTGCGGTGCCAGTCGGCGTCTTCGCGCTCAGATGGAGCGTGGAGAGCGAGGAGGTCGCAGTAGCTGCTCGTCGCTGGCTCGTCGCCATCTGCATCTGCGTCAGCAAGGTGTTGCTGCTCTTCTTGCGGCTGCAGCTGTGGCTGGTTGTCCACACTGTCGTGGACGTCGCCATCGCTGTCCGAGTGAGACGACGACGACGAGGATGCTGGCTCAGTTGCTTGAGACGCTCTGTCGACTGCGCAGCTCGCGTCCGTGGCGTCGTCCTGTAAGAGCTTGGGCGCGTTGCTAGTCAACACGCTCGCTGGCGCCTGGTGCACTGCAGCAGGCGAAACGACCTCAGCGTGAGCGTGGGCGTCGCGCTGGCGGAGCGCAGCGCTCCCACGGACTACGAGCCGCTTTGCGCGAACTGCGTTGAGCTCTTTGAGCTGCGCGACGGCGCGCTGCGCGTACACGAGCGTCGCGTGCGTGTGCGCCAAGTCGCTCTCGAGCTGGCTGATCTGGTGCACGAGGCTCTTGTTCAAGCGGCGCAGTCCGTCGTTCCGGTACATCACGAGCTCACAGACGTCCTGGAGCGAGTGCGCGTTGTCTGAGCGAGCGGCTGCAGCGCTGTCGCTGGGCAGCTGAGCTGGCGCCATGGACACTGCTGCTGCTGCTGGCGATTCGGGTTCGAGCTGCTGCTGCTCGTCGGTCACAATGCCAGCGATCCAGTCGCTGTACGTCTGGAGCATCGCGTCGCCACCAAATGCGTCTGGGACGCACGTGAGAGCGGTGCGGACGCTGTCGTCGACGAGCGCAAGGAGCGACAGCGTGCGGTCGCACCCAACGATGCGCGGGACGTACGAGAGCACGAGGTGGTGCGTGTGCGAGAGCAAGCGGCGCTGCCAGTGGCGCAGCGTCTGCGGGAGCCACTGCGTCACAAGCGAGAGAGAGAGAGAGAGAGAGAGTGAGTAAGGGAGCTCTTCCAGACACTCGAGGGCGCTCTTGACGCACCATAGGCGCTGCTTGGGTGCGTTCTTTCTCAGTCGCGAAATCTCAAAGTGCTGCTGCTGCGCGTGGGCGACAGTGCGTTGTCACAGAGTGAGTGAGTCGCACACACTCAGCTAGAGCACCAGCACCAGAGCACCAGAGCACCAGAGCACCAGAGCACCAGAGCACCAGCAGCTCTACACCAGACACTAGCAACAACACCAGAGCGACAGAGCGACACTACGACGAAGGCGCCATACTAAATAGGATTGAGTCTTATGCGATCGCTACACGCTGCGTACTTGCGTCGAACTACGACTAGCGTATGCCCGTGCAGAGCTGGTGAGCTGATGATGACAGGAGCAGCAGTGGTGGCGGTGTGTTGCTACTGTTGTCGGTCGGGCTGCTGGCGTACGCCATCGCAGCGACCATGCTCGTGAACGCGAGGAGACTTGCACCAGTGCGGACGCTGTGGAGACGGCCCCAGCGTATGAGCGTGGTCTGGAGCCACGACTGGCCGCGCGAGCGACAGAGCTTTGGGTTTGTGAGCTCGTGGTTGAGCCGCAGCATCGTCGTGACAGTGAACGGCGTGATCGCGAGCATCACGCAGCCGCTTGCGAGCCAGAGCTGCGCAGAGCAACTGGTTCGGCTGCTGATGCCGGCGAGACGATCGCGCTGCAAAACGTAGACGACAAGCGCACTGGCACCGCTTGCGACCGCCATCGGACCTTGCATGCGCGCAGCGTAGAAGTACATGCGGCGGAAGAACGGCGCTTGGAAGCCGAGCTCGTCGGTCTCGAGCAGCGCCGGGTGCTGCGCGATCGAGATGAACGCGGAGGCGCCGGCAAAGACGCCGGCGAGCCCAGTCGCAGCAATCTTCGCGAGCGCTTCGGCGTGGACCGCCATCACCGAGGCACGCGACGACGTCGAACGGTTCGAGCAGCAACGACGTCAGTGCATGAATTTGCACACCGATATGACGTGCACATAGTAATAAAGAACCACGCGAGATTCGATTACTGCTACGCACACGTCACTCACATACATGCGCACGCATTCAGATATATTCGCATGTACGACGACTTCAAGCTGCTGTGACGATGACTTGGATCGGCACTTCGTGGCGCTCGACAGTCTCGCTCGCAAGCGCAACGAGCATGCCGGTGAACGCAGCGAGGCTCGCGCCAGTGCGCACACTGTGGAGCATCGCCCAGCGCTTGAGCGACGCGCGCATCCACGCCGGTCCTTCTGCGAGACACCGCGCTGGGCTCTTGAGCTGCTTGTTCAGCGGAAGCATCGCACCGAGCGTGTATGGCACAAGCGCGATCATGACGCAGCCGCTCGCGAGCCACACGAGCGGATGGCCAGTCGGCTTGTCTTTTTGCAAGTAGTGCACTGCGAGCGCGCTGACGCCGCTCAGCACAGCGCCAGTCGACTGCATGCGTGCTGCTTTTGGGTACATGTGCGCAAAGTACCGCGCTTGCGCTGCATGATCTTCCGTCGCAACGAGTGCGGGATGCTGCACGGTCGAGACAAACGTTGCCGCGCCAGCAAAGATGCCTGCAAAGCCTGCTGCTGCGATCTTCGCGAGTGCTTCCGAGTCGAGCGGCATCGCTGTCGTCCGTCAGATCGAGTGTAGCAAGTCGTGTGTGCGCTCAAGCGAGCAAATGCAAGTGTGGTGATGCTTCCAGGTCGAGCGGCATCGTTCGGAGTGCTGACCTCGCCGCTTATTCTGTTGCACCAAGTCGATTGAGCGAGGCGACGTGACCTTGCAACTGTCAGTTCAGAAAAATCACTTGATTTCATCATGGTTGAGAGTTTGTTGCATGCACGTCTAAACAATTGGTGCTCTTCTGTTCTACACACGTCACATGGATCTCGCGTCGCTTCGTGCAGCTGCATCATATCGACAAAGCAATAGACCCAGCGCACTATTCACGTTCTAATGCAGCAACCACCTGTGACGACACTAGCACCAGCAGGAGCTACCTCCTTCAGCAGCAAACGCATGAGTCGCTTGCGCGCAGAGAAGCTCATTGCACAGGCGTATCGGATCCCGAGCCTTGAGCGACCAGACGAGCTGTGTGTGCAGCAGCAACAACGGCACACACCTACAAGCCGCGAGAGCTTCCAAGGTTCGACAGACGCTGCTGGTCGTCCGCGTCTCGTTGCGCGCATGTCGTCGCGAAGCGCTGGCGCAGGACTCGTGTCAGCGCCGCTCTCGCACGAGTTTTATCTGCAGCAGTCGGGCGTGCAATTCTACGTCGAGGACCTCGTGAAGCGTCTGCAAGAGCAGCGACCCGAACACCCAGCCGCGTTCATTGCGAGCTGCTTTGCTAGCGTCGTGAAAGGGACGCACGTGAGCGGCCGCGCGTTTGAGTACGTGAACGGCACGCTGCAGAACCGCGCGGCGTTCCTCACGCAGCTCCAGAAGACGTTTGCGAACGTCGATGCCAACATGCGTGCGTTGGCGCTGGACTCTGTGTTGCGTGCTCTGTGTATGCCAGCACATCATGCGACTGAACGGCGATGTTCGTGTACTGTGTCTCTCTACGGTGTGTATCTGTCTATGCAGAGCTCACGCTCGACGACTTCACTGAGCTCATCTGGTGCCAGTGCCGCGACTTCCCAGTCCAGCTCCTGCGCCAGGCAGTGCACCACCTCAACGACAGCGACGACAGCAACTAGAGCGTGCGCGCGACACTGCGCACGCTCCTCGCTTCGTTCAGCGTCTGTTTCTTCTACAACAGTGCGCTGCATGTTTGCTGTACTAGCTAGAGCGAGTGGAGCATGAGCTCATACGCGCGTGTGTGTATACTACATGCTCATAGAGTTTCTCAGTCGCGCACACGACATCTACAGCGAGATGCAAGCGACCAAGGATGGTCGCGCAGCGTCGCCTCGGAGCAGCGCGCGAACAGAAAGGTGCAGCTCATTTCGACTGCTATGCCTTGCTAGGTGCCGAGGATGTGAGGACATACTCACGTCTGCTTTGTATTGCGCTTAGTATTGCAAACGCCATGGCGGCAGATCGTGTCGTAGCGCGGCTCCGCGTCGTCGCGCAGCAAACCACGTGAGTCGCTGCGACTGCTGTGTCTGCGCAGTATCTCCTATCAACCTCTTATTCGTCCATGTACTCTTCCTCGTTCATGCAGCTTTAGTATCCCACCGATGCTCGAGATCGAGTCGCTCGTGTACAAGAGCAGCACGTTCAAAGAGGTGCGGTGTGTGTCCTTTCGTGCGCAATGCGCCATGTTCACTTTCATGAGTGCCTGTGTAGCTCATCATGCACTGTTGTTCGTTCTCTCTCACACATGCATATGCCCACACATGAACACACACGCGCCATACACGTCCAGTTCTGCGCGCGCTTCTTCGACAGCGCGACGATCGCAGCCAGCGTCCTCGAACTCCAATGCGCGTTCCAGACAATTGGCGGTAATTGTGGCAAGTGACAACACGACTGCAAAAAGTATACTTTTTTCATACAATTTTCAAGTGATTATGATATTCCATTTCAGTGGAATGTCGCTTACTTGTGTGCTCAGCGCAAAACAAAGCATTGATCGACGACATCGACGCCATGTTCAGCCGGCCGACGACGTCCTCTTCCTCGCGCTTTGGCACTGCGCGCTCGACCGCTGCCTCTGTCTCTGGTAGTGCGTATGGTAGCGCAGGTCTGCGCAAACCGTCGTCGCTGACGGCTCCTACTGCGTCGTCGGCTGCACGACGCGCAGTCACGGACGAGAACCGCGTGCCGTCGTACGCGCGTCCAACGCGCTCGACCATGCTCGCTGCCGCAGCGAACACCAACCACGCAGATATTGAGATGAAAGACGTGTCTGCGCCAACGAGTCGTGCGCGACCGAGCACTGCGCGTTCTGGCTACGCACGCCCGATTCTCCGCGAACAGCCAACGAACGTGCCAGCGCGAACACCAACGACAGCAGCGACAGGTACGGTGTGCGTCTTGCTTGCATTCTCTCAGTGTGCGTGATGGCACCACGCGTCTTCATTGCGTCTGTCTGCGCGATTACATAGGACGCTTCCAGCCGCCGCCTGCGATCACGCGGACGTCTGGGCTCTCGGCAACGTCGCGGCAGTCGACGGCTAGCGCCTCGAGCCGCCTCCACAGCGCAACTGGCGCAACACGCGCAAGCGCGAACCGGTACCAGCCGTCGACTGCAGGCACGTACAGCGGCACGCGACACCAGCAGCAGCAGCCGAGCGCGCGCTCAAGCTTCACGCGACCGCAAAGTGCAGCTGCTGCACCTGCACCGCCGCGTACGAGTGTTCAGCCGCCAGCAGCACCGTCTGTCGGTCAGCGGTACCCGTCCACAGCAGCGCACCAGACGTTCCACTCGCAGCAGCAACAGCCAGCGCCAGTGCCATCGCAGCAGCAGCAGCCAGAGCCACCAAAGACTTGGAGTCTCCAGGACTTTGAGATCGGCCGCGAGCTCGGTCAGGGCAAGTTCGGTACGTCGCCTAGGACCCGCACTGCTGCTCCTGAGGCGTTATGAGGACTGATAGCCATGGATTGGACTGTTCGTGCCTGCTACGCTAGGCCAAGTGTACCTCGCGCGCGAGAAGCAGTCGAAGATGGTCGTGGCGCTCAAAGTGCTCGTGAAGGAGCAGCTCAAGGCCGCGGGCGTGGCGCACCAGCTCAAGAAAGAGGTCGAGATCCACTCGCGCATCCGCCACAGCAACATCCTCCCGCTCTACGCCACGTTCCAGGACGACACGCGCGGTGCGTCCTCCTCTCATTTGCCTCTTACTCTTACGCGAGTGCTCGCTTACTCGCGTGTGTCTCTGTGTCTTTGTGCCTCTGGTGACGCGCCAGTCTACTTGGTGCTCAAGTACGCAGGCGGCGGCGACTTGTACAAGAAGCTCCGGGACGCACCAGGGCGTCGGTACGGCACACACACGCTCTGTATCTGTCTGCCTGGCTGGTTCAAGACACAAGCGCTCACTCACGCTCTTGTGTGTACGTCTCTGTGTCTTGTGTCTCGGTAGGTTCAGTGAGCGCGACGCGATGCTCTACATCGCTCAGCTCGTCAGGTACACACTCTCTCTGTCGCTACTGTGAAGCACTCGACACTGGACGGAGGCGCTTTAGACTCACTCTATCGACTGTGGCAGTGCGCTGGAGATGTGCCATCAGCAGCACGTGATCCATCGCGACATCAAACCGGAGAACCTCCTCATCTCAGACGAAGTGCGTTCGCGGCTGTTGCTTTTTGTCACGAGTCGCAGTGACCTGACTGACGCCTGTATGTGTGCTAACTGGTCGCTAGGGCGAGATCCTCTTGGCGGACTTTGGGTGGTCGTCTGCGAACGTCACGGCAGCGTACGTATCTGCTCCACGTGTGCGTACGTGCGAGTGACCAAGTGTCCTAAGCCTCTGTCGATATGCTACACTCGTCTGACTGAGTAGGACGCGCCGTGATACGCTCTGCGGGACGCTCGACTACCTCTCGCCGGAGATGATCCGAGGCGAAAAATACGACGAGTCGGTCGACATCTGGGCGATCGGCATCATCATGTACGAGCTACTCGTGGGCAAACCGCCGTTTGAAGCGCCGGTATGTCCATTGCCACTTTGTCACTTGATGTGGGCGAATAGGTCCCATTCACACTCATACTCACACTGACAATCGCCTATTGCGATCGACTGAATGCCGCCATCGTAGGGCCAGAACGAGACGATCGAGCGCATCACAGAAGGCGCGCTCTACGTGCCACCACACGTATCTCTTTCAGCCAAGGACTTGATCACGCGGGTACGACGCACGTGTCGTGATTAACTGCCAAGACGATGGATGTGAAACTTACGAGGACGACACGATGACTGCGTCTGTGGCGCTACAGATTCTTCAAAAGCAACCGGAGCACCGCTTGACGATGCAAGAGATCAAAGCGCATCGGTGGTTCGCGCCGCTTGCGATTCGCCAGCGCTTTGCTCGTCGCGGACAGTGACTCCAATCGTCGTGATTGATTGACTGAGAATGACCGACTGAGCATCTGATCGAGACGATTAGGTCGAATTGCGACAGAGGACGCAGTCGTAGAGCGCATATGCACATTGTCTGCCACCATCTATGTATCACCAACTCCGCACTGCATCGAGACGTCGACATGCGTTCTGATTGAATCCATCACGCTTCGTTTCAGAAATCAGATAAAAATCCAGTCGTCCCAACTGATTTCCCACAAATCAATTAATGGGAAATCATGATCAGCACGTTGCACATCAAAAAGCAGCAGTAGCGACCACGTGGCCATTCGCGCATTTGCCGGCTTGCACGCACACCCAGGCACCCTTCGTTGCGAGCGAGTGACGACTGCATCTCTTTCGCACTTGGCCGTCTCTCCATGCAGCTCACGTTTGCTCAGCTCCTTCCGCTTGTCGTGACAATCGCAGACGCAAAAGCCAACCTCACGACGCTCCAGACTGCCGAGACGCTCGATCTGAGCAACAGCGGCATCACAGGCGATGACGGTTAGTTCGCGCAGCCCCTGTAGCTCCTCACGCTGTCGAATGCACCGCCATTTGCGCTGCGCTCGCTCGATCTGCGCCACAACTGCGTCGGCGAAGCTGGAGCGTTAGCCCTCGCGCTGCTGCTGTTGTAACGGGGTACACAAGCTGTGGTTATGTGATAATAACCCAGCCTTGCGGAATTACTATTCACGCACTTCTTTTAAGACCGGCCTTCATTGGCGGCGGCTCTAATTGGTAGATATCCCAGAATATCATCCAATCAGTAACGCAGGACTCTTAGACCCACTCATATTTTAGTTGACTTAGATTTAGTATTGCATACTTAGATCTAAAGGCTCACACCAAAGGATGGAGCCGCACTTCCCACTCAAATGAACAGTTACAATTTGGAGCACTCAAACCAAGTGTCTTGTTTTGTTTCCGTCGTTACGACTGGAATCCTTGCGGAAGGTGTTCACACACGCTTCCTCGCAACTGTGCTGCGTAACTCGGACACGTCCGGTTACAGCTGTAGACGGTTGCGAGCAAGCTCCACGCGCTCACTACAATCAATCTCTCAAGCAATGGCTTTGGCAACGGCGCTGCACTGTTCCTCATGCGCGCAGTCCAAGAAGCGGCTGCGAAAGGATATTTGAGCGAGCTCACGCGCGTCGTATTGCACGGCAACGCCATCTCTGAGTCGGCTGTGCGCTCGGTCGGCGCGATCTGGAGCGAGGTGATAGCGACAGACTTGCTTCGATGGCAGCGCGTGGCGCTTCCAGTCGAAACTCTCACGACGCGCTTTGGCGATCTGCTCAAGAAAGAGGTCGAGCGTGTGACTGGCGAGCGCATGACGGTGATCGGCAGAGAGCTCGCGCCGCTCACAATGTTCCTCAAGCGCGTGCTCTGGCAGTTCGCCTCGAGCGACCGCAAGCTCTTTGGTGACAAGACGCTGTGGCTGAGCCTCTTCCGACTGCCGACAGCAGCGAGCGCATCAAGGATCCCGCCGCTTATCGATCTCGAGAAGACGATGATTAATCTGTCGAGGAGGAGCCAAGTGTCAGCTGCAGACTTCCTGCCGCAGAGTCCGTTGCTGCAGCAGAACGTAAAATTGATCGAACCAGAGCACACCAAAGTGGTGCAGACGATGGTTCGCGAAGCGGCCACGAGAAACGATCTCGAGGGTCTCATCGCGCCGCTCGCGAGCTATGAAGGCGCGGTGGGACCGCGAGTCGTTGATGCAATGAATCAGGAGCTCAACACGCTCCTCGCGACAATCACTGCTGCGAAAGGCTTGGTAAAATAGTACGAGAGTGTCGACAAGTTTCGCGGGGACATCTTGCACATGACATTGCTGCGTGATGTGGGACTCCCAAAGTCGGTCAGTGAAATAAACAGCTTCTGGTACGTCGAAGGAGGCGCGCAGCAGTGGGCGCTCGAGGACAGGCTGGACGTCGACGGCATCACAAACGTCACGTTCGACGCCCGCCAGTACAAGCAAGATGGACATGAGGCTCATTTTGCCTGTCGTCTCGATCATGAAGGGGCTGCTCACATTTGAGGCGAGCAAGTCATTCCGCAAGTGGCGGTTCTTCGCGTACACGCAGCGCGCCAAAGCGTTGTACTACGTGGTGAGGTGCACACTCCCGCGCGCGGGTGAGAGCGTTGTCGTTGGTCTTGGCAAGTGGAGCTCGCAGCATGGCATCCGTGGACACGCTCGTGTGCCGATAAAAGCGCTACGACGTGAACTCGAGAAGCACTGTCGCGTCTTCTACATCGACGAGAACAACACGAGCCGTCGGTACGTGCAGTGCGGAGGCGAGCTGCAGGGCCACAAGTTTGACAAGTTTGCCAGCGAGAGGAAGCGGAAGCGTCAGTACCCCGATCTTGCGCTGTTCAACCAGCTCGTGCAAGATGGTGTGGGATCGGGACGTTAATGCCGCTCGCAACATCCTCCTTCTGACGCAACTGGTACTCGCAGGTCGCCCTCGCCCTGGACACCTCAATCACCATCCAGCACTACTTGTCAATGCACTGTAGCGAGTAGAATGTGAAATCGAGATTGGAGCGTATATTAAGGACGAAGCTGCTCACA
>JAASFL010000231.1:0-27156 GCA_023333735.1 Globisporangium takayamanum
CAAGGAGCAGCACAAAGAGCGCTGGGAGCACGACCTCGAACGCCGTGCCGACGACGTGGCGCCGCTTGAGCAGCGCGTTCTTCCACATGAGCGCCTTGATGTAGTTCCATGTCGTGCGGCGGTCCGAGAGCTGCGCGCCTTCCTTGGCAAAGTTGGTCGCGCTCGGCGACACGGGTGCGTGGTCCGCCATCATTCAACTGAGTGAGTATGGCGAGCACTAGGTCGTGTCTGCTTGACGTGGTTCACTGCGTGTGCGTCTTGTACTGAGATAGATGGATGTTGTGTGTCGAGACTGAGTGGAGTCGCTGAAGACAATCGATCGCCGCCTGGGTGGTGGTGGTGGCCGACCTGTTGTTCGGCACTGAGCAAATTGAGTTGTGGTCGCTCGTTTGACACGCTGGGGCAGCGAGGTGGCCGTGTCGAGACACTGTGCTTCAGCAGCGCAACAGAGAGCATCGGCGCAGCAGCAGCATGTCTGCTCTAGATCGACGCCATGTGACGAATGGATCCTTTGCTCGAGCGTATCTATCGTGTGATTATGCTCTGTGCAAGAGTCATCACACCGGTCTTGGCGATTCACCTCGCTGCTCTGAACGAGCAGCGTCGCACAGCGGCACGCTCACGATGCTGGTGAGGCAGGCATGATGGGAATGCCGTTGGATTGACTGTTAGGATGAGTGTTGGTTGTGTCTAATCTTTTTGGCCAGGGAGAAAGATTGTCTTGTCTCAAGGCGAGAGCGACTCAAGACGGTGCGTCCTATGTCTTAGCGCGAGCGAGATAGCGTCGCACGTATAAACAAGTTGATTACCAGTGCGACGGACGTGAAGGCGAGCGGTGTCCTACGCAGGTGTACGCCGCCGCGAACTCCTTCACCATCCAGCCCGTGCGCAAGTCGCTCGACTGCGTCTGCCCACCAAAAGCAGCGCGTTGATGATGCTTGCACACAAGTTTGACCGGCAGAACAATCAAAGCGCGATGACGGCTGGGCCAGCTGGTCGTTCAGCGACAGGTGGCAGGCAAGCTCTGTCTCTGTCAGTCGCTCTGTCTCTGTCAGTCAGTCAGTCAATGCTGGCTCGCGGGTGGGTTCAACCAAGACGAACTGAAAGACAACGAGACCCACAATGCTCAGGACTGCGTCGTCACTTGCGTGTTGCTGCACAAACGACCTCGCTCAAAGGCTTTGAGCAAGGTCGTTTGAGCCCCTGGATACTGCGATCTCCGCGGTCGACAATCGTGTTCCTATACAATACACGCATTCCACTCCACGCATCGTACTGCCGAAAGACTTCAGGACCCACAACGCCTCTTGGATCGTGGATCTCGTCACTTGTGCTTCGTGTGCCAGGTCGTCCAAGTGCCTGGTAGTGCGAGCTTCGAGGTCAACACACTTGAAGAACTCAGTGCCAGTAGACGGTGCGATGAATGATTGCAACTGCGAGCGACTCGAGCCTGCCACGGTGTCGTTCTCGCGCAGTCGTCGCAGCGAGCGTGGGTGCTGCTGCTGCCCTCACTGGCACAATGAGAGCGCTAGCGCGCAGACTTGCACCACTCGGCGCTCTTGAAGATCCAGCCAGGAAGGCATCTCGGTTCGGCAAGCCAGCGCAAGGACTCACGCCATGAAACACTTCATAACGCCACACTGCCCAGTAGTCTACGTAGTTGGCGGCTTCAAGTAGCGCAATGGCGACTTCAAAGCCTGGCTTTGCTTCTCGTTGGGCGTTGCCTGCGCTGGGTCTCGTCGGGCGCTTGCAGAATGTAAGTGTTGTGGTGAGCATGAGTGCATCGATCGCGCCCCACCTTCTTGCTTGCTCCTGCACTTGCATCACACAAGCGGCTGGCTGGGAACAACGATATCGCTTGTCGTTGACCGACAGCAGCACGCCGTCATCCAAGTCGTCTGTCTACTCTTTCAACACGTGAGACGACCACTCTCTCTCTTTCGCTCTCTCGCTTTCACTCTCTAGCTCTTGACCCAACGTCGCTTGCGCGCTCTACTTGGTCGACTCGAGCGCACGCTGCTGCTGCCACTTGGGGTTCTCCGCGACCAAGTCGTCAAGCAGCGAGCGCACGAGCGCGACAAAGTCGTCGACGTTCGTCTCACCGACTTCGAGACCGCCGATCGCCATGCGCAAGATGTGCACGCCGTCGACGACCGAGTGCACGAGGAACGCCTTGCCCGAGTCATTCACGCGGCGCAGGAGCTGCTCGTTGAGCTCGCGACCACCGAATACGACGTAGAAGCACACGAGCGCCATGCGCACTGGCACGAAGATGCGGAAGCGGCCGTCTGCGAGCAGCTGCGCCTCGGCGCGCTTCGCGAGTGCGATCGCGCGGCGAATGTGCGCTCGCAAGCCGGACGCACCAAAGCGCCGGAACGTGAACCAGAGCTTGAGCGACCGGAAGCGGCGACCGAGCGGCACTTGCCAGTCCTTGTAGTTGATCTGCGCCATGAAGTCGTTCTTGAGGTACTCGGGGTCGAGCGCGAGCGACTGGATGAGCGGACGGCGGTCCTTGACCCAGAGCAAGCTGCAGTCAAAGCTCACGAGGAGCCACTTGTGCGTGTTCACGCAGATCGAGTCGCACTCCTCCGCGCCGTCGAACCAGGACTGGTACTCAGGGCAGACAGCCGCACAGCCGCCGTACGCGCCGTCGACGTGGACCCAGACCGGGTACGGCTGCGCTTTCGCGACTGTCGTGAGTGCGCGGATCGGGTCGATCGCAGTCGTCGACGTCGTGCCGACTGTCGGGACGAGGAAGAACGGCACCAAGCCGTCCGCAATGTCCTTTGCCATCGCTGCCGCGACGTCCTCTGGCGCGAGACCAAAGTTGTCGTCGTCTGCGACGCCGCGCTTCGTCGGAATGACGCGCAAGTGCGGGATGTCGAGCACCATGCAGCCCTTCTCGGCGATCGCGTGCGTCTGGTCCGAGACATACACGCAGAGCTTCGACGCGCAGTGCTCACGCGCCTCGCCTTCGAGGTCTCCGAGCGCAGCGTGGCGCGCGGCAATCATCGCACACAGCGCCGACTCGCTCGCTGAGCCCTGAATCACACCGCCGCCGACCGACGTCGTCATGAAGCACGCAGGGAGGTTGAGCAGCTTGGCGAGCCAGTCGCACATGACCTGTTCGAGCTCCGTTGCGGCCGGCGCTGCGACCCACGAGAAGCCCACGACGTTGAGCGACGAGCAGAGGTAGTCCGCGAGCACGCTCGGGTCGCTGCCGTACACCTTGAAGTACGCATAGAAGTCCGGCGACGCCCAGTGCGTGAGCGCTGGGAAGATGATGTCTTCGCAGTCCTTGAAGATCGCCGCGTAGCTCTCCGGGTCCTCTGGACACGCCACCGGCAAGCGGTTCTTCACGGCGCCTGGCTTGCTGTTCGCGCGCACAGCGTACGACGAGCTGCGCGATGCGTCGCCGCGGTGCGCGTCCCGGCGCTTGAGGTTCTCGTGGTACTTGACGATGAGGTCCGTGAGTCCAGCGGCAGGGAGCGTGAGCTCGTGCGGGTTGCGCGCGTCGAGCGGCTTGGTCGACTCGAGCGCCGCGCGGCGCTGCTTGCGCTCATAGGCGGCGTACAGCGCGGCGCCGCTGACCACGCCCGTGCAGAACGCGGCAGCGGCCGCTGACACGAGTGCCGCGTTCGTGGTGCTGCTACCAGCGCTGCTGCTGCTGTTGCTAGCGGACGAGCTGCTCATAGTGCGAGTGTCCGAGTGTGTACGTGGCGGGGAGTCGGCGAATGACGCAAATGGCAAGAGACGCAGTTTGCGTGTCAAACGAGAGGTGGTGGCGATGGCGGCGAAAATCGCGGATGTACCAGCTGGTTGAAAATGGCGCCTCGAAGACACTCTCGCGTGGTCTTCACGTGGGTGTGACCTGACCGGTTCACTGGCTGTTGGCACGTGCAATCCGTGACGATGCCTCAGCTGATACAAGAACACACATCGCCGAAAACCGAGCCCATAAGACGAACGTGCATGAGCTCGTACTTGTCATGCGGGACAGCGACCATATGCTGTGAACTTGCTTGTTCGCTTGAGTCAGGACATTGGCTGCTTGCATGCGCACCAGAGCGGCTAAGAGACGCCTCGTGCCACCCCGACGGACCCCATGAAGAGAGAGGTATAGACAGCATGAAGACAAGGCGACACTGGTCTCTCTATCTATCTACGCATCCATTCATTCATCCGTCTCCTCTTCTCTTATGACAATGCCATTGCCGCCTTCACGCCGATGCCGACTCCACTTGCAGCTTCTCAACAACACTCGTGAGCTCCAACAACGCGTCTGTCGACAATGGCGGCGCTACACCTGTTGCTGCTGGTCCTGCGCTGCTGCTAGCGCTCTCAGTGCTCAATGCGCCACTGCTGGTCGCAGCAACGACGCTCGCGTAGCTCCGCATGTCCTCAGCGATGAACGAGAAGCGGTCAAAGAGCTTGCACTCGTTCTCGAGGCTCTCGCCGCGACTCGGACGTCCGACTGCCAGTTTCGTGAACTCCTCCGAGAAGTACGACGTGTCGGTCGTGCTCTCAACGCTCGGGACAATCGGCGGCGCGATCTTCTTCTGTGCGAGCAAGTGCCAGTCAATGTCGCGGAAGAACGCGTGCTTCTTGATCGCCTGCACGCCTTTGACCTGGAACATCGTCGACTTGCCGGACCCGAGGCGCTTGTCGACTGTGCGCTCGAGCAGCTGCTTGAGGATCGAGTGCGTGTCCGAGCTGAGCCACTTGGGGAGACTCAGCTGTGCAGTCGCCACCAAGCGAGCGGGCGAGTGTAGAGCGTCAGTGCAACATACGCCGCGAGCAATGGCGCACTACCAGTAACAGCAACAGTGTGAGCTCGTGCAGCACGGCACCGCACCTTTTCGTTCAGGATCTTGTGGTGGAGCTTCTTGCGGTTCTTGTGCTGGAACGGCGGGTACCCCGTGACCATTTCAAAGATGAGTGCACCGAGGGCCCACCAGTCCACTGCTTGGTTGTACGCTTTGCCGCGGATCATCTCGGGTGGCATGTACTCGTGCGTGCCGCACATGGTCTTGGCCGAGTCGTCCTCCTAGCGTATAAACGGACACGAACGACACGATCCAAAGTCAGTCAGCCGAGTCACGGCAAGGAAGCGCGCCTTGTCTCCATCTCGTACGTCAATCATCTCCTTTGCGAGCCCAAAGTCCGTCAAACGAATGTGTCCGTCGCCGTCAATGAGGATGTTCTCAGGCTTGAGGTCGCTAGTGAATCGGTTCACAAGCGAGCGATCACGTTCAGGCAACTCAGTCAGTCATGTACACACGTTGTCGTACAAGAGCAAGCAGAGGCAAGAGAGATAGAGAGAGTGAAAGGAGGCATAGGAGCGCACCGGTGGATGATCCCATGACCGTGCAGGTGCTCGAGCGCCAGGACCATCTCGGCGGCGTAGAACTTGGCGGCGCTCTGCAAACAGGACGTGAGTGACGTGGTCGACAGAAGGCATCATGGAAGACGCGTCAGTGAGCGCATCAGTGGCAGACGTCTTAGCTGCAAGATAGACAGACAGACCTCGAGGAGCAGCCCTTCCTTGTGCAAGTGGTGAAAGAGCTCGCCGCCCGCGACGAACGGCATGACGAGGTAGACGTTCGACGGCGTCTGGAACGCATAGCGCAAGTTGATCAGGAACGGATGGTTGATCTTCGTCATGATGTCGCGCTCAGTCTGGAGGTACGCGACCGAGTTGTGCTTGACAATGTACTTGTTCGACACGACCTGCCAGTCCCAAGGCGTCAGTCTTGTGTGTCCTGACAGCGCTGTAGAGCCTCCAGTGTACAGCCAACAGACAGACAGAGAGAGACGGACGGACCTTCATGGCAAGCACCTCTTGCGTTGGTGTGTGGCGCACTTGGATCACCTGGTGCGTCCCCATCCCATCACAGTAGCGCTCGAGTCAGTCACACCGCCAGTGATGTGCCTGCAGTCGATAGATAGATGGAGCGGACGAATGTACCTTGCCGAATGCACCTTGGCCAATCACGCACAGGAGCTCAAAGTCGCTTGGGCCGACTGACCCAATGTCTGGAGCTCGAGCTGATGCAGCAGCAGCAGCACTGGTCGAGACGGCGCGAGGGGAGATTGCGCCGCGCGGTGTCGTGCCTGGCGTCCGGCGCTCGGCAGATTCAGCGGCTTCAGCGGCTTTCGCGAACTCGTCAGCGTCGGCTTGCGTGACGGCACGGCCGCGGCGCGGGAGGTGCGGGAGCTCCGAGAGCGTGTCCTCGCTCGCTGCGAGCTCGACGTCCTCTGTGACAGCAGCAGCCACACTTGGCGCTGGCACCGCATTGTCTGTCACGATCGTCATGGCTTTGCGGTTGCGCCGCTGCTGCTTCGACGCCTTGGTCGAGAAACCCGTCATTGTCGTGGCTGTCGTCGTAGCGCTCGCAGCACTGCGCGCGGCCGTCGTCGTCGCCATGGCGTCTCGCTTGCTCACTTGCTCGCTCGATCCCTTCAGCACGTCCGGTTCAGTATGTCGAGTTGTCTCGCGTTGACAGAGTCCGAGATGTGGACCTTGTAACATACAATTACAAAGCTCACTTTCGCACACGAGCGGAATCGCTGCACATCTTGAAGTTTGTATCCAACACGCACCACCATTTTTTTCTGAAACGGTTGTGCCAGATTCGCTTTGTGTGGGACACACCATCAAATGTGACAGTCGCAAAGAGGTACACTGTGCCACCAGAATGGCTGCACCTCCGCACTCGCTCTGGTCAGTCCTAGGTCAGTCGTCCTACTCACTGCCATCGCTGCAGCGCGAGCTCCTCGCTATGCGCTGCAACGAGATCTACAAACTCGCGCCACTCTACACATCACGACAGCACAATAGAGCGCGCTCCGTCAGCAAACCCTAGTGCCATGGCAATCAGCTACAGCCAGTCAGTGCGAGTGTGTGCTCACCGTCCGCGCTCACGTCGTCTGACGGAACCAACAGCTTGCACTCGTTCTGTGGCACCAAGCGTATCGCCATCGTAGCCACAGACGCTGTAAAGGCACTTGTTGACCGTCACGCCATTCGTCCATTCCTCTCATACTCTCTTCCACACAAACACAAGGCAAAACGTACATTGCTTTCGAGGACCACCGACGCTGCGGATGGCAGCGCACTCGCACCGCGACTCGTGGATCCGCCACTTGCGCTCTTTCCCAAGCTCTTTGTCTTTGTCTTTTCCTTCGTCTCTTTTATCTGCTTCTTCGCTGCTGCGCTGATCGCGACGAGCGCGTACTTTTCGAGCTCGCGCGCGTGCGTGTGCTGCAGGATCTGCACTTGCTGCTGCAGCTGCTTGGTCTTCGCATCTCCGCGGCTCTTTACGAGCGCTGCGTGTGCAAGTGCTTTCTCTAGGTCCAGGACCTGGTGCTTCTTTGTCTGGAGCTCGCTCGCAAGGCCTTGGCGCACAGCGAGTGTGATCTCGAGGTGCTCTTTCTGCTCCTGGTACTTGCTCTTGAACCGCACGGTCTTGCGCTCGAGTGTCCGCGTCGCCGTCACAAGCGCCGCTTCGAGGTCGTTCCGCGTCTGCTTGTCGTTCTTGAGCTGCGCCTCGAGCTGGATGATCTTGCTCTGCTTCGTCGCGACTACGGTCTCTCGCTGCTGCTGCCGGAGCGCGAGCTCGTACGCTTGCTCCTGCATCCCGTGGAGCATACGCTGCGTCGTCTCGACTTCGCTTCGCACGACTTCGCGCGTACTGCGTGCGAGACGCTGCAGCGCCGCACGAAGCCACACGACTTCGCTCGCTGTCTGGTGCATGCGCGCGTTTGCATCTGCGTGGTCGCGCGCAAAGCGCTCACGCGCGCGTTCGATGCTCGCGTACCGGTCCTCGCGCTCGAGCAGCAGTCCGTTCACTTGCTGGTTGAGTATGTACACTTGTTGCATGAGCTCCTCGCATCGACGGCGCCAGTCTGCATTCTCTTGCTCAAGCTCCGCTCGGTGGGCGTCAAAGTCAGCGAGCGTGTGCTCGTACTGCTGCTTCCAGTCGCTCAAGTACTCGATCTCGTTGCGGTCGTGCTGCTGCGCGGCTTCGAGCGCCTGACATCTTGCATGTAGGTCATCGCGCTCGCAGCTGTGCGTCTCACGAAGCATGTGCAGCGCGTGGTCGTGCTCGTCCTGGTGCTCGCGCTGCGTCTTGGTCAGCGCTGCAATCTGTTGCTGCCAGAGCTCAGTCTCGTGCGCAAACAGCGCTTGCTGGTGCGCGAGCTCGCTCTCTTTCTCCTTTAGCACCGCAGCGCGTTCGATAGCGACTTGCTCGTCGCGCAGCAAGAGCTTGGTCTGGTAGCTCTCCTTTACGTTCGCGAGCTGGCGTGCAAAGAGGTCGCTCGACTACTCTGCTGCAGTGACCTTGTGCTCCAGGTCCTGGATCAACGCGCGCGCACTTCGAAGCTCAGACGTCAAGCGCCCACGCTCGCGCTCGCTCTGTGTGAGCTGCGACTCGAGCGCCACAAGTGCGTCGGCATCCGTCTTGGCGCGCGCTTCTGCGTCTTTCAGTGACGTCTCGGCTACAGCGAGTGCAGCGCGCAGAGCCTCGACAGCAGCAGTCGACGACGATAACGATGATGGCGGTGGCAGTGACGGCGATGGCGTTCGATACGAGGCAGTGATCGACCCGGAGCGCGTCGGCGACTCGGTCGGCCGCTTTGTTCGAGTCTTCCTGTCGTTCAGAGCAAGCGACCACATTGCAAGATGAGTGAGTACTCGTGTCTGATGAGATCGCCACTCGGATGGCGCGACTACGCACTTGCTCGAGACTGACTGCGAGCGCGTTCGTGGACTCCGCACGACCTACACCAGCCACATTGCAGAGCATGGACAAGAGAGACGGAGACCTCAGACGATCAGACAGACACAGTCACAAGCAAGTGATCGAGAGCACTGGCGGGCAACTCGACGTACTGCTCGACTCGGAGACACTGGGATCGGTGCAGGCGTGATCCAAGACGAGAGGTCGAGTCGGAACTCCACTCTGTTGTTGTCCATCATCACGGCACAGAGCAGTCGAGCCTTAGTCTCTAGGACGTGACGCTGCGAGAGCGAGCACTCGACAATGTCCACAAGCCGATAGATAGACAGACTGATAGCTAGACGAACCCTTTCGACGCCGTTGCACTACTGCGGCTCTCATCGCCGTCCTCGAGGTACGCAAAGGCCTGCTGGTCGTCCACGTCGTCAAAGTTGATCTCGCTGCTGCTCGAGCTCCGCGAGCTCGACTCGGTCCGCGACGGCCGCCGCAGCATCCAGTCGCGCTCGCGTTGTTCCTCTCGCTCCTCTCGCACCTTCACTCGACCAAGCAGCAACTAAGAGAGCGTCTCTTCACTCTTACGAAACGAACGACTCGTGTACTGACTTACTCGATTCGCATCACGACTGAGCGCCTCTGCTGTCTGTCTACGCACTTCATCGTCTACTCCCTCCCTCACTTGCCTATTCGCTGGATCGTCGGGCCGTACGTGAGCGACGCTGTCCGCGACTTCTTTGTGCGATGGCGCCGGAACTTCTGCGGTCCGTCGACCATGTCGCTCATGAGCGTCTTGCGCTCAATGGCCGAGTCGTCCCACGACGACCCAAACTGCTGCTTGCGGTTCACGCGGAGACTCCCAGCGCCTACGTCCGAGCCGGGCGACGTCGCAATGCCAGTGCTACTACTGAGCTTGGACGCAGTCAACGGCGACGACGCTGCGTCCTTTGCACTCGTGCTACTGCTGCTGCTGCTCGACGCTTCGTTCTCCATGCGCCAGAACCACTCGCGCAAGTCCGCGCGCTGCTTGCACGCCGCGACGCACCGGAAGAGCAAGCGAAGGAGGTAGAACGCGATGATAAGTGCCGAGAGCACGATCGCACACAGGATGCCGGCTTTCATCGTCGTGATCACTTCGCGCACCATGAGCATCTCGTTCTGATTGACAGTGTAAGAGAGCGAGAGGAGCACGAGAGGGCGATCCCGTGTCAGTGCGACTGCTAGAGCTGCGGCCGAGACACTGCTGCAGTCATGACCGACAGTCCATAAAGACGCGACGTACCCAGAGCGCAATGTTCTCGCGCTGGACATCTTCGAGGACGCGTCCGTAGCGACTCAGTGTCTTCTCTGTCGTCGCGAGTTCCGTGCGCACAGTTCCTTTCTATGAGTGTAGTAGCACCACACAAAGCAGTCAGCACGAGCCTGTCCAGTTGATCCAGCGCCTTCTCGCTCGCTTGCTACCGACCAAAGGCAGACGTACCAGATCAGTCAAGAGCGATCGGATCTCCTCGAGCTGCTCTGCAAACGTCTCTTGCGTCACCTAGCACCACAAGCATACGAGCGTACGTGTCAGCCCTCGACCCGGTGATGTGAGGTCAGTTAGTCAAGAGATGCACCTGCAACGTCCGCGTCGCCATGCGCTGCTGCGCCTGGAACTCGTCCAACTGCCGACCAAACGCGCTCTGGTTGTGCTCGAGCGCTTGGACTGTACGTCCCAGACACAAGCGTCAGCGTCTCCATCACATGCCGACTGACAGAACGCAAAGCGCACGCACACGTACTCTTCTTCGTGATGCGCACAAAGATGCTCTCGAGTCGACCGAGTCCTTGCGTCGACGCTGCGAGCGTGCTGCTGCTCGTTGCCACTGGCGCTGGCGGCACGCCGCCACTCGATGGCACCGTCGCAGTTGGCGTGATGTTGGCGCGGATCGCATGGCCACTCGCACTGTCTGCGCCAGTCGCCGCGGTGCCATTTGCTTTCGCGTCGCTGCTACTTCCAGCTGCTGCTCCTGCTGTTGGCACTGTCTTGGCGTCAGCTGTACTGGAGCTGCTACTGCTACTGGGCCGTCCGCTCGATGCGGTCAGTGCCACTGGCGGCGTCGCCAAGCGATCGAGTCCAGCGCTCGCACGCGCAACGACGTGGTCAAACTCGTCGAGACGGCACGATCCGTGTGTGGATCGGTACTGCGCGAGCTGCGACTCGCTGTAGAGCGCAGTGCTGTTCGTTGGCGGAGATGCGACAAGCTCGCACTGCGCGTCGTTGGCGTTCGCGTCTGCGTCATCAGTCGGCGACGCGAGGTCATCTGTACTGCTGCCAATAGCCGGTAAGGGCTCAGTAAGCGTCCCTCCTCCTCCTGCTGATGTAGCTGGCGACGGTAGCGGCGATCCGCTACTCACGACGTGGCCACTCGTCGGCGGTGACGGCAGTGCGACGGCTTCAAGCGCCGCTTCTGCGTCAATGCTCTTCTCCAACTGCGAGATCACCTGTGTGAACGTGCGACCAAAGACCCTGCGTCATGACAGAGCCACAGCCAGACATCGTGTCATAGCGTCAGTACCTTCCTCCACTCTGTCACACACACGTATACCAGCAGAGCATCTAGGACGCCACTTGGTCGTCGTACTTGAGCTGACTGAGCGTGCAGTAGTACTCCGAGCCGTAGTGCGAGAAGAACCGGAGCTTGATGTACCGCACGTGGTACTGCGAGTCGAGCTGGAAGACCTGCTCGCCGTTCGTTGGCGCGGCGGTGAAGTTGCCAAGGACAAACCACGTGTCGGTCGGGTACGTCACGCTCCCGAGCACAATGAACGCCTGGACTGGCGATGAGTACTTCTCGTAGTTTGCGATCGCAATCGCGTCGGCGTGGACGTCCTCGGAGAGACTCACGACGACCCACTTGCGCGGCTTCTCGCACGGAATGAGCATGTACCGGTCCTTGTCGGGCACGAGCAAGTTCGTTGGGCTCTTTGTCTCGGGCGACGAGTCGAGGATCGTTGCGCCGGCGTCGAGCGACGCGTAGTTCTGCCGTCGTCCGCCGCTGTCTTTGTCTTCGATCTCAAAAAGACTCGATGGAAGGTCAATGCTGTCGAACGCGTCGTCTTCAGTGTAGTCGCCGCGGCTCATGCCGCCTCCGCGGCCCTAATGTAGGACCCAGTGGCGATGAGCGACGCAGACAATGAGCAGTCTGGCTAGAGAGAGAGAGAGAGAGAGACTGATCGTCGCAGCAACGCACGTACCTCATCTGCTACGAGCTCAGTCACTTGTACTGTCGTGCGTCCAGACGCAGTGGATGCACTGCTGCTCGTCGGTGGAGGTGCTGGTGGTGCGAGCGACTGCGTCGCCGTGACGGGAGCAGTCGCAGTCAGAAGCGCTGCGTCGACGTCACTGTCACTCGCTTTCGCATTTGCTAGAGCTGTGAGCTGCGCTGATGCAGCGCTATCGCTGGTTTGCATGCGGGCATTGTCACTGCTGCTCGCGCTATCGTCTCGTGCATATGTAGTTGCTGCTGGGTCGATCGTGCTACTCGTAGGTGCTGCTGCTGCTCCTGAGGCTGTCGGCAGGAGCGTCTCAGCCGCTTTGAGCTGTGTCACGACTGCTGCAGCTGGTGCCGTTGGTGCTGACGATAGCGCGCTCGAGATCGGAGAGCTACTGCTTGGCGCAGCGCTCGTGACAGGGGGATACGTTGGCGCTGCCGAGAACGAAGTCGCCGTCGTCACGGCAGCAGCAGCGTCGTCGCGCGTGACAATGCTCTCGACTGAGACGCTAGCGAGCGCTAGTACGCAGAGCACTACTGTCGCCACTGTCATGGCTGCTGCGCGCCGCCATGCACGCGAGCGTCGACGACAGCAGCAGCTCGAAGCGCTGAGCGTCGCCATTCTTGCCACGTTTCTTCCTGAGAATCTCTGTTGTTGTGTGCGATAGTGAAGAAAGCAGCGACAACATCAACACTTTCATCGAAATTAATTTTATTAAAATAATGGACTACTAAATTGTGTAGAATACCTAAAATACTAAGTTGCCAGCAAGTCAAGCAACCTCGACAACCTTGATGTCGCGCTGATCGAAGCGCATGCATGCGGCTCCTGCATCTGTGATAGCCTTGCTTTGGTGCGCTGCTGTATCAGAGCGGACACTTGCGATCGAATCGATCGGGAAGCACGCCGTTTATTTCGTCATTAGACGCGTCCGCGACTCCGCGAAAGAGCTTCCCGCTGTTGAAACAGCACTGAGCTGCTGCCGTGCCACATGCGCTCCACTTGTCGAAGTGTCCTCGCCACAGACATGACACGCAAAGAAACTCGATGCGAAGACGCTGTCTCGAGCAAACGCTTTGCGTCCGCGAGGCTGCTCTGCGCTGTCAATACACACCACAAGTGCTTGCAAGTCTGAAGCGAGTCCTCATGGTCGCGCTCAGCCACTCACTCAAGCCTCGACGATGAACCGCAGTGTCCAACACCGACGCACTTGCTCATGTAGCGCGCGATCTTGCCTTCGCCAGTCATCTCAGAGCGAGCCGAGCCGAGCTGACCGGAGCAGACAGAGCGAGCAGGAAGGTTTCCATCACATCACATCTCACACTCACGCGCTCCTTGACACGAGCATCAAAGCGCGCGGCATCTCAGCCACACACCGCGCCACGCGCATCTCCTGCTTTGCGAGCGCTCACAGCACGTTTGACAACAGCAAGGTCTCCATACAACCAACCAACGAACCAACTCATCGACCGATGACATGAGCGCGGCCATTCTCGACGCTCTCGCTCAATCACTCACTCAATCACCATGAGATCACTCCATGCGTCCACCGCAGGCAGCACTCTCGCGAGGCTCGACCTCGGATCAGACGCCGACCTCGCGTCACGGCCGGCCACGACGCACACACGCGTTCGTTCAGAACGAGGCAACAGCGAGATTAATCCGATCCATCGGAGCCGGACAGATCAGTGGTGGCCCGACGTTTGCTTCCCGCCCCTCGAGTGACGCACGAGTCGTCGCGCCACTCTCGCGCGGATGTCTGATGTGGATGCCACTCTGCGCGCGGTGAGTAAGGCGCATCGCTCGTTCGACCTTGGAATGCTGAGACTGACTCTCTCTCTCTCTCTCAGGTCTGGATGGCGCAACGCTTGGCAGCAATAGCGCGTGTCCTGCTCAATGCGCGCCGAGCATGTGCCTGTGGTGCACTGCTGCAACCGCTTTCTCCTTCTTCTCTCTCTTGCTTGCTCGCTCGCAATCTCTGTCAATCACTTCGCGTTGTGCGTGTATGTGTGAGTCTGCTCCGCCGACTCGCTAGAGAGCACACGACGAGCGAGCGATTGCAGACGTGTTGTGCGTCCACCGCCATTGCGTGCTTCCTGTTGGTGCAACCGCGCAAAACAAACACAAGAACAGGCACTCGGGCACTCGCGCCAGTCGGTGTCAATGCTCGCGAGCACTTCAAACGAGAAGATGACGCCCGGCACCGCCACCTCGCCGAACCATACTCCAATAGCGACTCGCTCGCAGCGCCGGGTCCGTGCTGGTCGAGTAACCGCGCGCACGTACGAGCGCCGCGAGCCGCGAGCCCAGCGCCATTCAACCTCACAACAACAGCGGCCTCAGCAAGAATGGTAGAGAGAGACAAGAGCGCCCGAGCAAGCGTCTCGAGACTCTCTCGACTCGAGAGATCAAGGGGTGTCTGGTCGGGTGTCTGGTTCTCGACTAAAACGAACCGCATTGCACCGAGTACGGTACAAACGCGTTGCACACGAATGAACGCTGTCCGTACGCGACCCTGTTCGGCTCGTCAAGGTCCTCCACCACCAAGAAGACGCCGAGCCTCGGCGTTTAAGCAAACGCCCTCATTCGAGACCCAAGTCTCGAGGACTGCCCCTGAAAGTCTCACAACACAACCGCTTCAACTCAGCGCATTCGACGGCAGACAGACAGACGCAAGGAGAGAGAGTTGCCGCGCGCTCTTCGTCTCCATCCGAGCGCTCTTTGTCTGTCTGTCTTTCGTGCAACCAGGTACCGCTGCTGCTGGATCTCCAAGTCAAAGCCGAACTCCAAGTCCAAGTCAAGGACAAACCGATGTGCCACGAGCCGCAACCGCGAGTCACAACCGAGTCCTCGTTGACACGAGCGATGCCGACGTGTGAATCGGCGCTCAAGTTCAATTCGATGCGGCCCTTGGCCGCTCGCTCGTTCACACTCACTCGCTTGGTCCCTTACACTGCTGCTGATGATGAACTAAGGATTCGCGCGCGCAGACTATGCAGTGCGTCGGATCATGACGCTGTTCATTCGGCGCGGATTGTCCTGATTGTCCGCACACCACGAAACAGCGAGCAGCCGTTCGTCTCGCGCTCATGTGTCTACAAGAAGTCGCAGAGCCGTACTGCTTGCACCAACTCAAGTGTCTGGGAGAGTGCGGAGCCGACGGGTTATATCACTATCCAACTCAAGTATCTGACTAAAGTCTCAAGTGCATGTGCACATGTGCGGGCTCTGGAGCACATGTGCTTCTTCCAGATGCAGGCCGCTCACATGCTTGCCAGGCGGCAGCACCAAGTCACCAAGACTCCCAATCAAACCAAACCAAACAGAGACCAAATGTCAGGCATACCACGCACACGAAGTGGAGAGCACGGACTGCGTGTTGCTTGGCGCGATCAAAGGAGTGCGTTACTTGTGCGCACACCTGAATGCAGGACGAACGAGAGGCAAATGGCTTGGACCCAAGCGCGAGCAGAGACTTTGTATGCCGCGTCCTGGCGCTGCGCGAGTCATCGCAGGGCGCGTATATCGCCGTTGTTGCCGCAGCGCCGCGCGCGCGACTTGATTCATTAGCTCACACGCAGCAAAGTTTGCCTGTTTGAGTTGGCTCGGGTCTAAACGCGGTGCACGCGAGTGATTATGGCGGAAAGCCGCATACACAGCGCAAGTGCAGAGTGCCGGATTTTCGAAGACAGCGTTGAAAGTGAGCGAGAGCTGTATGTTGTGCATTTCTATCGCTCGCATCGAGCTCGTTGGCTGCCTGGGATCCGCACTTTGGTCTAGCTCTTTGCCTAGGACGCTTGAGCATGAGCATGAGCATGAGAGCTTGCGCATGAACGCTTGAGCATGAGCATGAGAGCCTGCTCGGAGCGCCGGACGACACCACGCCGAGCCTGTGCGGGAAGCCCGAGAGCCGCTCACTCACTCACTCATGACGAAAACGCGATTTCTGTTTTGTTGGCGAGACGTACGTATACAGTAGATCGCGTTTGTTTTGGTGTCCACAAGCAAGTTGTCAACGCATACACAATGTGCCGACAATGCGAGGCGTCCTAGAGGTGTCCGTCAACAACATCAGCAGCAGGTTGTTTTGGAATTGCGCTTGTGTTTGGCAACTACAGCAAGCCACTGCACGAAACGAAAGGAAGCTGGCGGCGGCAGTGCGTGTCTGGGTCAAGACACCGCTGCATCAACATCATGTGCTCTCTCGCTTGAGGAGACCAATCTCGCTCTCCAAACGCTGCCGCCTTACACACACACATGAAGCGATGCCTGACACTAACGAGCTCAAGCCAAAGCATGAGTGTGTCCGAGCTGAGAGTCATCTTGCTTTTGTGACTTGTGAGCGAGAACTCATGTGTCTGAGATTGTTGCTGATGTTGCCAAGCCAAAATGTGCGAGCCAAAATGTGAAAGCATAGTGGGACAAATGGCCCGTTTTCGCGCCAGACAATGAGTGCACCTCTTTTGAGCATACAATTTTCAAATGAGTTGAAAAAAGCGACAGGGCGAGCTTCATTTACTCGAAAATGAATTGCATTTTTGTGCTAGTATTTGCCACGAAAGAGTCGACTTGTATTTTTGCTATTTTGATACTGCTCGTATTGTATGCGGCATACGTTGATCAAGACATTTTGTCGAAGAGAGGAGGACGCCACTGAGATGAACGGCGCCTGAGAGTGGCACTCGGCGCGCCAACACGCTTCACGCTCCAGTTTTTAACGCCTCTCGTTTTCTTTCACGTCGAGAACGGACGAATGTGTGTGTGCGTGTGTGCCGCTCGCATCGAGCCGATTGACTCGATCGACGCGCTCACATGTTGCTTCGCGATCGGTGGCGCCGTTGGTGCTGATAGACAGCGACTGGCTCGCTGCAAGCAAATCGCTTGGCTCACTCTCGGGTTTGCAGCGACTTATTATTGCGCGCGGCTTGCACATACACACACGTCGCCTCGCCTCGCCAGCTGCTGAGGACTCGACGAAATCGAGCGAACGCAGCTAGAAGTCGTCGACACTCGGGCGAGAGGACGTGCCGAAGCCGAGTGTCAAGACGCGCTGGACAACTGCCTGCCCCGTCCCTGCGCGCTTGCCAAATGTTCCACGAAATGCGGGATGCGCCTGGCTGCTGCGCCGCGACGAAGATGCGCACCGCCGCTTGAGGAGCACCTCGGCTCGACTCGACTCGAGTCGAGCTGCTCTCGAGCACTTGCCGGCATTGAAGCGCGCCAGTTGGCATTTCGCGCACTCGAGCTCACACACACAGACACACACAGACGCAGACGCTGGCACCCACGCGCGCTTGCTCGATACACGGCACACACACGACAGCAACAGCAATGAGTTTTGTCGAGACGCTGACACCCACACCGCCTGCATCCGCGAGCATCACAGCGAGCAGCACTGCATCTGCCGCAGCAGCCGACGCAACAGACACCACAACGACAGCGACGACGACTGTGCCGGCCGTGTTCACGACCGAAGAGATCTCGATGATCCAAGAGATGTTTCTGAGCGCCACGGCCGCCGGCGCGCTCGAGCCGCTCAAGATCGTCGTCGACGACGCCATGATCTCGGACAAGGACTTTCAGATCAGCGACATCTCGATCGCAGACGCTGGCTTGACGCTCAAAGCCGACGAGCTCATGCTCGGCGCCGACGACGCCACGAGCGTGCTGCTCTCGCCCATTGGCTCGGACGAGACGTTCCTGAACCAGTTCTTGTTTGACGAAAAGGATGCCATGGCGGCGTTCTACACTGAGGCAATCGACCCGTTCGAGTGCTCGTCGCCAATCAAAGTCGAGCCATCGAGCGCACAGGACGAGAGCGCAGCAGTCGCTGCTGCGGCCTCGCCGCTCGCGCGTCCGAACGCGGCGCACGAACAGATGCTCGCGAAGCTCCGAAGCAAGGTCGACGCGCTCAGCAAGATGTACTACACGCGCTGCCATCGCTTGCACGGCGGCGCGGAGGACAGCGCCGTGGACGTCGAGAAAGTCAAGCGCGTGCACGTGCTCGAGAAGCTCCAGCGCATCGCCGCTGGTCTCGCAAAGGAGAATGCGCAGCTCGTGAAAGACACGACGAGCATGACGCAGCAGCGCGCCGCGTGTATGCAAGCGCACCGCGAGGCACTCTGCGACCCGCTTGCGCTCGAGCAGATCGTCGCGTCGATCGACGAGCAAGCGTGCCTCGATGCGATCGCGCGCGCAACAGAAGCCGCGACGACGTTCTCACTCGCTGGCGACGCAACGGAGGTGCTGCAGTGGCAGCACAAGCGCACCGTGAGCGACGACCACGTGCTCGCGTACTGGTTCGAGAAGACGTGCGAGTCGGTCTCGATGCCGGACGTGATGCGCAAGACGTGGGAGTGCGTGAGCTCGTCGGCAAAGTTCTCGGCCATGCTCGGTCGTGACGCGCGCGTGCAGGTGCTCAAGAAGCTCAACGCGAACGCCGCAGTGCTGCTGTGCGACATTGTAAACCACGACGCCACGGGCGTCGACCGCGTGCTGTCTCTGCAGTACCGCGCCGAGCTGCCGAACCACCGGTTCGTGCTCGGATCGTGCTCAGTGAACCCGACGAGCGTGCTGGCCGCGGCGAGCAGCACGGTACGGTGGATGGAGAGCTCGATGTGGCAGCTCCACGAGAAGAAGAGCGAGTGCGAGTACGTGGTCCAGGTCGGCGGCACGAGCGCGCACGCGTCGCACGCGGAAGCGAGTGCGATCGCGCGCGAGAGCGTGCCCAGTCTTGTGCGGTGGGAGAACCTCGTCATGGGACCGGTGTTCCGCCTGTGAGTGCGTGAGCGAAGATGGCGGTGCCACGATCGCGGCGAGGACGACCCGTACAATAGCTAGACACGATAGATAGGACTCGCTTTAACTTATTCACCGACATGGCTCATGTCGTCGGTACGACCATCTCAATGCATACATGTCGAGACAACACCATTGCCTGCGCGTTCGTCCGTGTCTGCCACTTGGCCACTCGGTCATATCCGTCATGTGCAACACGGACAACCGCACACACACATGAGCATCAGCGCACACATGAGCATCAGCGCCTTGTACATGCAGCACCAACAGCACGGACATCGGGACTCAGGAGCTCAGGAGCACCTTCATGCGCGTGCGTCTCGTGCGGATCTTCGTCGGCTGTCGGCTGATGCATAGCCACACGCGCAGCGACTTGCAATCACATCGGCAAGCGAGTTGCAGTCAGACGAGTCGCCTGTGACCGTATTTGTATCAATGCCAAATTAGAAAATGTCCTATTCAGATCTGAAAATGTCTTATTCAGATCGCAAATCGAAGTTCCATCAAAAACATATGGAAACTTGCGCATGTGTCGTCGATTGAAGTAGTCAGTCAGTCAGTCACAACGCGAAGCAAGCCAAGCGCCAAGCGGCAAGCGGCGCACCAGCAACGACAGTGTTTGCACATCAGCGCTCTGGTCTGGTCTTGTGTGCTCTGGTGTCCTTGCTTGCTTGCTGTCGCTGCATGAAGCAAAGCCCACTTCATCTACGAAGCAGTCGCTTTCGCGAGGACTATGTGTACATGAAGCACCGCGGCGAGCTCTTTGTGCCCTTGCCGCCGACGCGCTGGACGAGCTACCACAACGCTCAAGCAAGAAGAGGCAGTGCGATGGGATCGCTGCTGATTATTTGCCTCAAGTGTCGAGATCACAGAGCGTGACGCACGCAAGCGCTGCGTTCCGTGCTCGAGTGCCCACACACGCACACAGAAGTCTTCCCGAGCCCGATTGATGCCTTACCGAATGATGCACACACGACGCTCAAACTGTGTGCGAGAGCGCTCAGCCAGAAAGCTGACGACCGCATGCGCAACCATCACAACACACTCCAGTACAGGCGAGCAAGCACAAGCGATCGAGCTGCAATGCGTGGACGGCATGCAACGCCATTGGCGCCGATGCCCATGAGAGAGTTAGGACACGTGTGCAAGTGACAGAAATCAACGTTGGTGCGTTTGTCAGCGAGCACTCGCTTTGGCGAGACACACAAAGCGAGTTTGTCCGTTGTCGACGCAAGCGCATATGGTGGACTTGCCATCTCTCCGCACTTAGCAGCGAGTCGCTCCTTCCTCAGCGAGTCGCTCCTTCCTTTTTTGAGAGCAACTACATGTGTGCCTTCAGCACTTGTGCCCTGCACACAGAGATCATCTTTGTAGCCTCGCGGCAAGCCGGGCAGCGAGCCGCTCCTCGATCAACTCAACTCGAGCAAGACACACGAGCAACTCGAGCCAGCATCGAGCTTAAGAGCTCTCGCGTCGGGCTAGTTCTAGTATTTTTTACACAAATAATGCTTTCAACTTCATACAATGCAACTCTTTGCTTAACAGTACAGTGCGCGACAGTGGTTTGTGAACATGGTCATTTTTTGGCTTGCGAAACCCAAAAGTGCATATTTTTTTGCTGAAAATGCGTGAAAATGAAGTCAAAGCAACAAGCGATATTTTGCACCAAAAATCAATCCGATCTGTGCATTATTGCTTCAGCTGTGACAAGAAATAATTTTTGAGAGTGAACGCATCCCACACTCGGAAAATAACAATAAATTACAAATGTATAGTATACATATATCAAACTATACATTCGGCTAAGTACGAAAAGAAAATCAAATGTCTCCAAAGCTCTGTTCAGATCTAAGATCGATTCTTGCACTGTCACCGAATGCACCGCGGCGCGGTGCTCTTGTGCACCAAGTTGTAGCTCCAACAGAGCTATGTATGTAGAGATATAGCACTCAATGTAGACAGCGCGCTCCTATTGGCTGCCCAGATCTGAGACTGACTTTAACACACTCAAGTGTGGCTTCAACACGACCCGATGAGATGGGTACAACAAATGGCTACAAAGCAAATGGAAGTGATGCTAATGAAACGGTTGCCAAACACTTCGACTTTCACTACATTACTAAGCGAGCATTATATACTACCTTGAAAGCACGTGTGCATAGAGTTTTTGTGGGTTGATCAAACTTCTTAGTAAAACTCGATCCAAAGTTGTTGCGTCGAGTTGCTGGTGTTGGCACTCTCTAGCGTGACAATGACAGCAACTTTGGTGCTCTCCTTGGAGAGCCTTGGCGTCTCTATGTTGGCGCCTCTATGTTAGGGCATCCCCACCGGTCACGCAAAAATGATCACGCTAAATCGATCTATTCAGTGAAATGCACTGCTCTTGGAAACATATTTGCGTTTATGGACACCACATTCAAACCAAGCACGCTTTATAGCACGGAATCGCCAAATGTGGTCTCGAGCAAACGAGCAAACATGAACACAAAACGAGCGTGATAGTGATGCAAGAATGTACTCCTTCATGCATGTATGAGCGTGCTACTGATACGTGCTGCCACTTGACTCTTTGCAGCAGCCATTCGTTCGTTCACCACACCCAAAGTGCTGCCATATGTCTGTTGTTTTGTAAGCCAAACTGATCATTTTCCTTTCACAAATCACAATTGCATCAGAAACTGACTGATAATATCTGAGAATACTCAGCCATTTTGACTCGCTATATTTGGCGTGTCCACGCTACATTGACTTCATTTTAGTGAACACACCAAATATAGCGGTCGATTTGGCTATTTAGGATTTGGGGTGATTGGTGTGGACGATAAATTTCCAAGCCAAATTTTAATTTTTAATTTCCGCTAAAGCTGCTTAGCGCGACTGGTGGGGATGCCCTTAGGCTCTATTTGAAGACAAAAATGGTATTTTCGCTCACCTAAAATCGCGTATTATTCATTTTCAATTTCATCACATATTCTGGGGATTGTTAGAGCGACACCCCAATTTTGATATTGCGACAACCTCACACAATATGGGCTCAATTCAAATATTTGTTGGCTCAATTCATTGAATCGTAGAATTACCATTTGCAATGAAACTCACGTGCTGCTGCACACATGCACGCGTGTACGCACTACGAGAGCACGATCACAACATTCACGCCACCGCTGCTGCCTATCGCTCACACTCCTCGCACGCCACGCTAAGCTTACCACGCACAGCGTGCACAGCGCGATTACCGCAACTGCGACATTGAGAGCTCTCTGAGCAGCATACGAAGACGATGGCGCTGCGCGGATCGTTCGCCTCGCTGAATTTAGCTAAAGAAGAGGTCGGCGCCGACGCCACTCAGCGAGGCTACGCTACGTCGAGACTTCGTTCGAAGAAGGACAAGGACGGAGATGTACGAAAGGTTTAGCTGTGTTGCGTGCATGGGCGACAACCACGAACAAGGACCACGCCCAGGGTACGAAGTACAAGCACGCGATGCACCGGGTGTCCTTGGAGAGCAACAATTCAGCGGACACTCGGTGGTTGGACTCTGCGCATCGAGTGTGAAGAGCACAATCACCCTCCAGCAACTGCTCGAGAGGCATACCCATCTGCTCGTCGTCTAAATGACGAAGAAGTGGTCATCGTGAGAGACCTTACAAGGGCTGGTGCTCGACCCAGAGTGATCGTCACGGCTCTGCGGGCGCAACGAAGTGGTGCGACAGTTCTCAGTCGTGATGTTTACAATGAGCGCAGTCGTGCAAGAGAAGAAATTCTTCGCGGACGTTCGCCAATACAAGCACTGCTTGAAGAACTCCGGGCTGACGGCACTATGCACTCGGTGCAAGTCGACCAAGATCAAAGAGTCACGCACTTGTTCTTTGCGTTTGGTCTTGGGCTTCAGCTCGCACGGCGTTACGGCGGCGTCTTGCTCATCGACTCGACCTACAAGACCAATTGCTTCAAGCTCCCGCTTCCGCACTTGTCGGTGCCACAACGACGAACCAGACGTTCTCGGTCTGCTTCTGTTTTATGAAGAGAGAGCGTGAAGCCGACTACCTCTGGGCGCTTACCTGCGTGAAGAGTTGCATCCCAGTTGGGCGACAACCACAAGCCATCGTCACTGATCGCGAGCTGGCGCTTCTATCAGCAGTCCAAGTTGCGTTCCCTGCAGCTGCCTTCATTCTTTGCTCGTGGTACATCGAGAAGAACGTGTTGGCCGCTGTGAAAAAGAACTTCGCTGTTGATCGGCGCGTTCACGAGTTCGAGAGCGATTGGAGTGCGCTCGTGAACTCTCGCGACTCAACTGCGTTCGAGGACAGCTGGACGAAGATACAGACAACCAACGCAGGTGACGGAGCAACGATCAGCTACCTAGCGTCAACGTGGATTGCGCACAAGAAGCGCTTTGTTCTCGCAAGCAGGTCATGCACTACGGTCATCTCGTGACCTCGCGCGTTGAAGGCAACCATTCGATGCTCAAAGAATGGATTTCAGCGTCAATTGGAAACCTGGGACGTGTCACAGGCCCTCCCATGACACAGCACAACGAGAGGAAGCGTCGTAGTCTCTGGGCGGACCAAAGACTACGCTTGACTTGCGTTAAGTATGCGCCAACGAGAATGTTCTCGCTGGCGGAAGACGTAAGGCGGAAAGATGTGACCGTAAGGAAGAGAAAGAGTGACATTGATGGTGAGCTTCTACCAAGCTCGCACTCAAGAGAAAACCTTAAAACCTAGTGTCTCCTTCTCTGATTAGCTAGGCACCGTGTGCCTCCAACCCAATGAGTGATCGTGACACTCACATGTCACAGCGACAGGGAACGTGTCGCTGTGGTCAAGTGGTGTGGTGTGGACCACACCACTTAGTGATCGACTCTGGTATGATGTACACCACTGACGTGGTCCACACAACTTGGAGTGGACCACGCCACACCGAGCCAGACGGTGAACCGTGCGAGCCGCGGTCCGGAGCCGCGGTTCGTCCGGTGTGCGGTTTACCCGCAGACCGCAAGTGTAACAGCCCGTTATTGGACGCGTCATCGATCGCATCAAACTTGCCAGTGCCAACCAAGTCAGCGAGATCAAGGTACGGTTTGAGTTCGAGCAGACCACAACACTGTTCATACGCAGGAGCGCAGTTTGGGACGACTTGCGACGTAGGGTGCCTCACTACGCGCTCAATTTGGTCGCGCATAAACTCAGCACAGCGATCAAGATTTTGCGAGGGGAAGACGAAGCAACGGTCTGTAGCGATGTTTTCTCTTCGACGCTAGGACTTCCGTGTTTACACAGACTTCGCAGCATCGTCGTTGAGAACGCCAAGCAGCATCTGAGTGACGTCGATCCTAATTGACATCTGCGACCACTAGTGCTCGACGCAAACGTAGATCAACAAGACTCGCAACGCATGCAGTCTGTGCTGGGGAGCGTCGAGCGACTCCATGGGTCTCTTCTCACATCAACAGCCACACTTTGAACAGTGGGTTGCAGACGCGGTTGACGAGTTTGAGACTGCGGTGTACGAACCAATAATGGCGCACGCGCGTGGACGGGCAAACACGTCCGCATCGACAACACGATGCGATTCAAGCGCCTTTGAGCGAGTTCAGACAAGGTCAGGCAGACGGTGTCGGCTGTGCAATCGTCCAGGGCACAACAGACGCACTTGTACGAGCTGTGGTATAGCGCCTGCGCGCTTCCGGCGATCCCACGCCAGTGTCATCCCGGTCCGGCTCCACACCTACGTCACTCCAGCTCGGCACATCCCGTTCCGCCTGTGATAGTGCCAGACGAGCCTTGATCCCGGACGCAGAGTGCCGGTAGCACCAGCAGCACTTGTTTGCACGTCCAAAACCCGGAGACGACATGGCCCATGAGCGCACAAGACGTGCAGTTGACGCCGACCGACAAACGACAAGCCCAGATACCGAGTGTCTGGCTCGATGCCGGCTCGATAGCGCAAAGTCTGGCCCCGAGCTCAAGTAGCGGACTCGAGTCCGGCTCTACGGCCGAAACCTGGACCAAGAACACGTTTGCACGACCGCGCCTGGCACTATCGACGAAGTGCCGGCCACGCGACGAGTCCCTGAGCCAGCGTCAAGGTGTACGACACGAAGCGATGACCAAGCAACGCCGCACGACGATGGACCCGGACGAGATCCGAAGTTGCAGCCTCGAGCCCAGTCTCACGGACACGAACTTGGTCCAGAACCACCACTGCGCGACCAGAACTGGCGAGTCGTCGCAGCTCCCGGCCACAGAGCGCGCACACGATGCGAGACGAAGGTGCGAACCAAGTCAAGCATCATCGAGCCCAATTTCCGGCCGAGAGCGAGTCCGCGACCGACTAATCTCCGAGCGAGCCGAGCCGAGCGTCACCATGGCCAGATCCGGTCACAAGTCGCGTGCTTGATCGACTACAAGTGTGTTCGAGCCCAGTCGAGTGCGAACGAGTCGAGCTCCAGTCGGAGAACACGCGCGCGAGTGAAGTACGACAACGTACGAGCCGGGTCAAGCATGACGAGAGACAGTTCCTGACCGCAGTGATCGTGCTCGAGCAACCATGCCAGCGTACAAGCCAGTCCAAGCGTCACTGAGTCGTGTTCCCGACCTCAGAGCTCGTGTACAATGTACTGCGACGGTGTACGAGACCAGCCGAGCAACATCAAGTCCGGCTCCTGGCCTCAAGGCACGTTCACGAGCATCTGTGAGCACTCTCGATCCAGATCCAGCGTCACCGAGCGACGAGCCCGGCTGCAGACGACGTGTCCAGGCGATCATAAGTGTGCACAAGCCGGCTCAAGCGTTATAGAGGCCAGATACCAAGCGACAGAGCCAGCTCGGCAGCTTAGACCCGGACTTTGGGTCCAGACCCGCGAGCAGACCCGGCCCCAGCACCGGGACCGGGCTCAAAAGACTGAACCTGGGTCCACATCGCTCAGTCGGACCAGCTCCAGACCCAGACCCAGTTACTCGGTACCGGATAGTGAGCCAGTTCTTGGAGCCAGTGCGGATAGTGGGTGCAGCGGGTTCAGAGTAGTTGCGTTTCTAGGAGGATTTGTACTTTAACGGCCAAATGCGGTGACCCGGAATAACCAGGTCTCGCCTTGAGTCAAATTCAGGAGTCATTTTTCCACGTTCAGCTCAAGTCGCCTCCCTCTTCCGGCCAAGATAAGCCAGACTTTGTGTCGGTGTGCCTTCACATACATCTCGCGTGTGTTTACCCGGATCTGCGTGTGTGCGCGCCAAGTGTGACCGTGTGATTAGTGGTGAAAATCCTCCGAGTGCCCGACCGAGGACCTGGCCAGGCCAGAGAACCGGTCCTTCATACATTCCCCGAGTGTGCGTCGCACGCCCGACGATTCCATAGTAGTGCAAGTGTGCGAGTGTGTTAATAGAGTTTGAGAAGAAGTCAAAGGGCGCGAAGCCAGACCCCACCGTTTGTTCCTTATCGCTTGGGTTGCCTTGCCGTTTGGAAAGTGCACGAGTCAGTGTGACGCTCGTGCATAAGTATCGTTTTGTCACCGGAACTGGACTTGCCATCCCAGTAACAACCCGGCCTTTGTGTGAAACCCCGTTCTTGGTGCCCAGTTTTGGCCCGAGTCTGGCTCGTCAGTGTTGGTAGTACGCTCTCAGAACGCTCCTCCTATCTGCGAATCAAAAGAACTCGCCAAAAGGGTACACATTGTGAGGGACTGACCACAGCAGTCTGGCTTGTATTGGGTGCTTGCATTTGTATACGAGTGAGACGCGCCCCGGACCGGCCCCACCCCTTTTTGTGCAAGATCTACATCCACTATATCACAGAGCATTATATATACGAATAAGTGGCCATGAACGCAGGCACACTTTTGCTTCGCCTCTTGAAACTATCGCTGCTCTTGTCGTCCGACCTGTGCTTGGTTTGGTTTGACGTGCTTTGTCGACAAATCGGGCCATTTGCGCGAAAGCTTCCTACACTATCAATACTGAGAGGTAGGGCCACGTTCGCACTTCATCGTACTCGCCAATCACCACGCTACCCGAGAAAGTCGCTGCTTTGCTTACCAGACCTCGATGACGTCCGTGATACGAACTCAAACACCATACAAAATTTTGACCAAAACCCTATGTGTCGCGTCAAGTCTTCCTACATCATCAATACTGTAAGGGGGCGCTGTTCCCTGAACAGTCCCTAGAACATGGCTTGCACGCTTGTGCGTCTTGAGGAAGCGTCCCGACTTGGAGGGAGGAAGGAGAAGGAGACTTGAGTACTTGAAGGCAAATTTGCAACTGAGTTAAAATGCAGTCCTGGTTCCTGCTGCTGCTCGCGGCGCTGCTCGCCGCGGCTCCTAATGCACCCGAAGGGCTCCTAGAGGTTTTATGGATAAAACCTC
>JAASFL010000232.1:0-27029 GCA_023333735.1 Globisporangium takayamanum
AGCAGCAGCAGCAGCAGCAGCGCAAGGACTGAGCGCCAAGACCACAGTGTTGAGTTTGACTACTTTGACAACAACTACGAGAGCACTAGCGATCCGCTCAACCAGCACGAGTGCAATGACTGTAGCCTCGCAGCCAGCAGCGCCATGCTAGACAGCAGCAGCAGTGCCATGGCCGACTGCAGCAGCAGCGCCACGGTCGACAGTGGCAGGAGCAGCGCCATGGCCGACTGCAGCAGCAGCGCCATGCTAGACAGCAGCAGCAGTGATCACCTACACAGCAAAGACTTCGAGGTCGTAGCGACACGCACAGACGAACAGCTCAGTCGACTCTCACACATCGAGACGACAGATCGCACCATGCACAATGCGCCAGCTGTCGGGTGCATCGAGTCAATCGATAGGCACGGCCGAGTCAGTCAGCGCCAGTCGCCGACAGAGCTCACTATCAAGTACCTACGGAGAGCGCAGTTCGTCATAAGGATGTTCGCGTTTGCGCTAACAGATCGCGAGATCTGTGGCGAGCTCGAGGCACTGGTGAACGACGTCGAAGATCTCCGACTCGTGATTTTCGCGTACGAGAAGACTGCAGCAGCGACGGAGTCGCTGGTAAGCGAGCTCAGCCGTCTTTCTAAAGTCCGAGTATCCACTCAAAGGTAAGAGAAGTAGTGCAAGAGCGCTGCAGCAGATCACTCACTGTCGACTGACATGAATGTGCCTGTGTGCTTTCTAGGACATCCTGATCGACGACGCATACTTCATTACAGGGAGTATGAACCTCACATCTTGCGGCTTACGGCGAAACGTCGAGTCCTCAACCGTGTTCGTTCCTGGCAAGGCCTTTGAGATTGGCAAGGTAAGGTGGGCAGCTTGCGCTGAGCAGATACTCGAGAGCATGAACAAGCCAGCAGCGTCACCGAGCCGCAAACGAGCTCGAGCGTCACCACGTGAGCTCGAGTTTGACAGCGTTGTCCAGTGCTATTCAGCTCTGCTTGGCTTCGTCGCGACACTGAAGCGCCAACGCAGCGCAATCCCATGGGCACGGCGGAAGCAGCTGGAAGAACGCTGCACACTAGCGACTCGGTCGTACTTCACGAGCAGCTCTCGTCGTCGTCGTGTAAGCTCTTGTGAGCACAACGCGCGCGCTTTCTGAGATGGCGAGCAGGAGGTCTTGAGCTCTCTCTCTCTCTCAAGACCGCTCGCGGTCGTGCACGCTTGTGTGTGACGTGCGAGAGCTGCCTGCCAGATGGACGTCCTGAGGAAACAAGCACAAACACAACGTGCGACTTCAGCGACTCGAGGTCGTTGCTCGACAGCGACCTGGCTCTGCTCACGCCCGCCCAGGTGGTGGTGGTACACAACGCGAAAAGGCTCGACACACCGAGCACACACATGACGACTTGAGCTCTCATGCGAACAGAGGACTCGAATCGCAGCAACGACTCGGAGCTTTTGCTTTTCGCACTTTAGCGAATGACCTGAGTTGACCGATCCAGCGTGGCATTTGCAGCACGACACGACCGCGACCACGATGCTCGGACTCCCGCGGCGCCACTCGCACCCTGCGAGCGCGAACGATGTCGCAGCGACTGGCGGCGGCAAAGAGGTCTTCAACGACGAAAAGGTCGTGCTCGTGATGGTCGGACTGCCTGCACGGTGCGTCTTGTGCGCGTCTTGAGCAGCCATATGTATCGTGCTGTCTGCACACTCATCTCTTCGATTGCCTCTGTCTGCTCTTGTATGTGTGTGACAATGCACTTGCAGCGGCAAGTCGTTCATCTCGCACAAGATCACAAACTTCCTGTCGTGGTGCGTACGCACACGTCCATGCAAACACAGCAGCAGCGATAGGTCAGATGCTCGTTGCCAACACGCGCACATGGATGCTGCTGCTCTTGTGACGCCACAGGCTCGGCGTGAAAGCCAACATCTTCAACGTCGGCTCGCTGCGCCGCAAAGTCGCAGTCGGGAAGCAGAGCTTTGACTTCTTCGATGCGCAGAACGCCGCCGCGAAGCAGCAGCGCGAAGAGCTCGCGTACAGCGCGCTCGACATGGCGCTCGAGTGGCTCGGTGCGTGCTCTTCTGCCACTCTTGCTCTCTCTCTCTCTCTTGACGTCGACTGTTCACACACTGTGTCGCTTGCGTCGATCCGGTGACTCGTAGACAGCGGCGGCGAAGTCGCGATCTTCGATGCGACGAACACGACGGTCGACCGGCGCGCCGAAGTGATCCGGCGCTGCCGCGCGCACTCGCCCGACACGCACGTGGTCTTTGTTGAGAGCATCTGCGACGACGCACTGGTCCTCGAGACGAACTTCATGCAGAAAGTGTCCAACTCACCGGACTACAAGGACATGCCACTCGAGGACGCCATGGTCGATCTGCGGTGCGTCCTCTGTGAACGAGGCTGTGAGGCTCTGAGGCTGCGAGTATGGCTCTGAGTGTGTGCTCGCCTGCTGCTGTTGTGATGGTGCTCCACCGGCAGCAAGCGCATTGAGAAGTACGAGAGCGTGTACGAGACGATCGCAAGCGACGAGCTGAGCTACGTGAAGCTCATCAACATGCAGTCCAAAGTGATCTGCAACCGCATCTACGGCAACATGGCGCACTTGCTCGTGCCGTTCCTCATGAGCATCCACGTCATGTACGTCGCCATGAGGCACCTTTCTCTAAGAGACTGCGTGTGGGTCCTGACAGGTCACTGGGATGCTACGATCCGTCTCTCTCTCTCTCTGTCGCTAGCGACCGACCGATCTACCTCTGCCGCCCAGCGCACTTTGATGTCGACGGCGACGCGCACTCGCATCGCGACCTCAACTCGCTCCTCACTGGCAAGTCCTCGGCAAAGCTCAGCGGCATTGGTGAGAAGTTTGTCGAGCGTCTGAAGCGCGTGCTTCAGAACGAAGCGGCGCTTGCATCCAGTGCGTCAAGTGCATCCACGACGCCTCAGGCGCCAGGGTCGTTGAAAGGCTTTCGCGTGTACACGAGGTGCGATGCGATCCGTCTCTGCGTGACTTGATGCGCTGGTCGTCCTCATGGCTCACTGCTCCCACTGGGACTGCTGCTGCTGCTGCTGTTGTATGTATCGTCAGTACGACACCGCGAGCGCTCAAGACGATCAGTCAGCTCGGCGTCGACTACCACCCCATGAGCGCACTCAACAACGTCGACTCGGGTGCGTCTCTCGCTCCGGCAGAGTGCACAAAGACAGCCGATCCCACTGACGTCTGCCTTGGATGGATGGCTACTTGTCCTCACTCTCTTGCTCTGGCGCTGCAGGCGTGTACGCCAACATGCCGATGCACGAGATCAAGGAGCGTATGAGCCAAGTGCGGACGGACTTTTACCAAGACCCGCTCAACTACCGACTCCACGGCGGCGAGTCACTTGGCGACTTGATCCGCGTACGTCACTCGCTGCTATCAGCTGTCACTACTGAAGCGCTAGAAGACTCACGCCTGTGTATGAATGTGTTGCTGCTCCTCACTAGCGCCTCTCGTCGTTCGTGGTCGAGCTCGAGCGACAGCGCAAGCCGACGCTCGTAGTCTCGCACCTCGTGAACCTTGAGGTGCGTCCTGCAGCTCTCTCTCCTCACACATGAGCAGCAAGAGTCCGCAGACTGAACGAGCGTGCGACGGACTGACTCGTGTGTCGATGGCGTGGATTCGCTTAGGTCCTGTACGCCTACTTGCTCGGCCGGCGCTTGTCCGAGGACTACGAGAGCAACATCCCGCTCCACGTCGTCGTCAAGCTCACCCCGACGCAGTACGGATGGAAAGAGGAGCGCTTCGACTTGCGCGGCGACGCGGTGCTCCCAACGTCACCTGCTGCTGCTACAACGGCTGAGCACGCGTCGTAGCGACCGCTCTGCTTGATCATCCATGCGACTGGCAATGGAGTGAGCGTGTCTGAGTCAGTATCGCAGCCGAAGGAAGTTGGTGACAAACCACGCGTGCTCCTGTACGCCGTACATTCACACAGACGCTTGGTCTTGTTAGTCGATCGCTCTAGTGACGACTGCTAGCGCTTCAGACAGAGAGAGAGATGGTAGCAGACGCACCAGATTCGCTCGCATCTCGACTGCGAGGAGCACGAGGAGCAGGTCAAAGAGGAACCGAAGGAGGAAGAACATGTGCGGGAGCAGCTGCATGAGCGACAGGATGTCGGAGCACACGAGTGCTACATGACATGTCATGACAGGCGTCCGTGTGTCAGATGAACCGATAGTCGAAGAGACAGAGAGCCACTGACGCAGTAGACGCACCAAAGATGTAGAGTGTCACGAGCGTCTCGTGCTGCACGAACGCTGCAGTGACGCCAAAGCCGTTGACGAGCACAGCCAGTGCGAGCAGCCGCGGACGAAGCACCCGCACGCGCTCGGCGTTCAAAGTCCCAAACGCCGAAGCGTAGGCGTCTGCGTTGTACCAGGCGTCTGGAGGAGATCAGAGGCAAAGCGCATGAGATGAGCAACAGCCACAAGGCGTGGACCTCGACAGCAGCATCTACAGAAGTCGAGAGAGAGCAAGACTCGCTTGACTACACACCTCGTCCGTCTGGGTAGAGCAGCGCAGTCGTGAGGATGACACTCGCTACTCCTGCCGCAAGCATCGCGAGCTGTGTCCGTACACAGTCACACATGCATGAACTTGGTTCAGTCGTTCTAACACTCGACTCGACCGAGATCATCGTGCAGGTCGGACCTGCAGCTGGCGTATCCGTCGCTTGCCTGGCGCATCAAAGATGGGGTTCGTCGTGACGAGAAGCTGTCGTAGACGCATCAGTGCACAGTCGTTAGATCCAGTCAAGGTCGACACTGTCCATGAACCAGACATCCGAACAACTCACTCGTCCGAGTCCGTCGCTTGACGACATAGCGCCTCCGTTCCGCCCAGTGTCGCTGCTGTTTCCACCAGTGCTCTGAGACCGCACATGGGACGCACCTACTGCGTTGGCTGCAGGGATGCCAAAGTACGTCTGACCGTCCAGTGCGACAAGCTGGACAGGAGGCACAGCGAGCGCATCCGGCTTTGCAGCAGCGACGACACTTGCGCGCCGAGGCTGGAACAGGAGCTGTCGACCAGTGATGTCCGGCCGTCGGTAGAAGATCATCTCGCGCTCCTGTGTGCTGTTATTGCTGCTGCTGGTGTGTGCTGGCGCCAGTGCGTCGTCGTCCGTGTGCGTCGGCGACGCATCAAAGTCGTCAAGAGGGTTCATCATCGTTGCGTTGGCAGGAGTAGCTGCTGTCGATCCTCGAGGCGAAGCGAAGGTGAACAAGGCTCGTGTGGGCACTACGAAGCTCTTCTCTCTTGAAGTCGATGGCGTCACGAGGCGACCAATGTCGAGTAGCAGGTGTACGTTTCAAGTCCTTCAAGTGTGAAAAATAGCCAAGAGCTCATTCACGACGCTTCTTCGTTCACTCTCGGTCTCGAGATCCAGCAACGCGCTTGCTCTCTGTGCACGAGCGCGCCCACCTTGCGACTACGATGCACCGCCCACGCGCGCTCACAGGTGCGTCTGCTTCGGTGGTGTTGCTACTGAGCGTGCATGCGGTGTCAGCACGAGTGACTCACATTCGTCTGCGGGTGTCGTGGATGTATGCGAGTCACAGAGCAGATCACGTCTGAAGCGAACCCGTTCACGCTGCCGTCCGATGAAGAGGTCTTTCGCATGCGCGAGGCAGAGAAGCAGCGCAAAGAGGAGGTTCAGAGTTACTGCTCTCGTTGACTTGTGTCAGATCTTGTGAGAGACGGCGATGACCATGTTGAGAGACGTACTCACGCACTCTCGTGTGCTCCGTCTTCACACACTCTCACTCACACGTCCATCAGGAGAAGCAGCGCAATGCCACGCACAAGATCTACGAAAAGTCGACCATGACGTCCAAGATCGGCAACATCCGGCGCTTTCGATCCGACGACCCGGTGCGTCGCCATGTGCTCGGCTTAACGAGAGAGGCTGGCACTGCTGACCTCGCTTGTCTGGATGCCTCGGACTGCTTGATCCCAGCCAGCAGATCTCGAAGGCTACACGTCGTCGCAGTCGCGGCAGACGCGTGGACTCGTTGCTGCAGCGACAGCGGCGATCTCGAGCGACCGCCTTCGTGAAAAGGAGAACATGGCGGACTTCATCTCGAAGAAGCGCGAGATGTTCCTCGTGCAGATGTCGCTCGACACGAAGCGCGAAGAGATCCGGAAGCTCGAGGAGAAGGCGCAGCTGAAAGAGGAGGCGCTCAAGAAGAGCGAGCTCATGCTCGAAGAGGACGCCGCGCGGTTCGACACGTTCTTGAAAGAGAACGACAAGAAGGCGCACGAAGCGATCAAGCGCGCGGAGAAGGAGACGAAAGCCAAGGCCGACAAGGTGCAGGAGATCAAGAAGCTCAACCAGCAGATCCAGCTCGTGCAGAGCGACATGTCGAAGCTCACGGAGCAGCTCCAGGACTGTCTCCAGTACAAAGCGTTCCTGGACGAGCTCACGCCATCCGAGTACGAAGCCGAGCAGCTCGAGGCGAAGCGACAGCGGCAGCTCCAGCGCCTGCAGCGACGCAAAGAGAAGATCTTGGCCGAGTGGGAAGTGCAGAAAGCGCGCGCACTCGCCGAGATCGACGAGCGCGAGCGTGTAGAGCGCGAGCGGCCAGAGAAAGACGCCAAGCCAAGTGGCAGCAGCAGCGCTAGTAGCAGTAAGAAGAAGCCCGAGAGCAAAGCAGGAGGCAAGACAAAGGACATCGCAGTGCCGCCGATGCCGAACCTCGACCACCTCGTGCTCACGAGCAGCGGCGAAGAGATCCCGATGTACTTTCAGCACCCGCAGCAGCTCCTCGACATCTTCACGGCGCTCGAAGAGAGTAACTTGTTCTTGATCCAGAACAGCCAGGAGACAGAGCAGACGCTCGAGGAGCTCAAGCAGAGCTTCCGCGACACGAAGAAGACCATGGACCGCAAGACACAGGCGCTCAAGCTCAACGTCGACGAGCTCGAGGTGCAGATCGAGCAAGAGGAGACGAAAGCGCAGCAGCTCCGTGCGCGATCGCTCGGCGGCATGGGCGAGAACGCACAGGAACGCATGCTCAAGGAGCTCCAGGACCGCGTACTCGAAGTGTTCAAGCGCTGCGGCTTTGACGCCGAGACGAACTCGTCGACGCTGTACATGCTCACAGACTTGGAGGCGCAGCTCGAGGACCTCCTGAGTGCGATCGAGCAGATGCCAGAAGAGTACGTCGCGAAAGCCGAGAAGGAGAAAGAGAAGGAGCGGCGCGAGCGCGTGCGGCAGGAGCGCATCTCGCAGCAGCAGAAGATGTACGAAGAGCGCATGAAGAAGTCCATGGAGCGGAGCATGCAGGCGCCGAAGGAGCGCAAGGGACGGCAGGTCATGTGGCGCTCGCAGCCCGAGCGCCAGATCAAGCACGCCGAGGACGACAGCAAGGTCGACCAGAGCGACGAAGCCGACCACCAGCACTTTACGTGGTAGGCAAGGCAAGGCAACATGGTTCAGTGCGCGTGGCAGTAGGTGCGCTTGGGCGCTCAGCGTCCTGAAGTCCTAGAGTCCTAGAGTCCTAGAGCAGTAGGACATAGTGGCAGCCGTAAGAGACCGCAATGACTCGGTTCACTGTGTTGTCAGAGTTCGTAGACGACTCGGGACTGTTCGCTCCCACTCACTCACTTAGACTCACGCACTCGACTCGACACTGTCTACTAGCGTCGCCCACGCGTCAAACACGAGCTCGCCGGCAATGTACGTCCGCTGCACCCGCAGGTCGTCGTCCAGGAGCACAAAGTCGGCGTCTGCGCCAAAGTTGAGCGTGCCTTTGCGGTCGGTGATCCCCAGCACGCGCGCAGGATGGAGCGACGCGGCTTCGAGCGCCGTCTCGACACTGCAGCCCGTGTACTCGATGAGTGTGCGCACGCATGAGTCCATCGTGACGATGCTGCCAGCGAGCACGTCCGTCCCAGCGAGGAACGCGCCGTGCGGGCGAACGTCGACACGCTGACCTGCGAGCTCGTACTCGCCAGGCGGCAGATCGAGTCCAGCCATTGCGTCCGTGACGAGCACGAGCCCGTCTGGGTGGCAGCTCTGGATGATGCGCGCCGACGTGTGGTGCGAGTGCTGGCCGTCGAGGATGAGACCGTAGAACGGCCGTGCGTGCGTGCGTCCGAGCAAGCCAATGAGTCCAGGGTCGCGGTGGTGGAACTGCCCCATGGCATTGAACACATGGCTATAGACATCGACAAGTACGTGCGTGAGTATGTACGTACGCGCCATGGACGTAGAAGTCCTCACAGCCCATTCACTCAAGTACACATACACTACGTACGTGAGCATGGAGAGTCCGCGCTCAGCCGCTTGCATCGCGACATCGATGGTCGCGAGCGAGTGGCCGGCGCTGACGACGATGCCGCGGCGGTGCAGCGCGTCGATCGTGTCCATTGCACCGTCGAGCTCCGGCGCGAGCGTGACGATCGCAGTCAAGTCGAGGATCGCAGTCCCGTAGCGCTGCTCGAGCGATGCGAGCGCGTCGGTCGGTGCGAGCAGCTGCCGCTCATCGTGCGCGCCTTTGCGCAAGACATTGATGAACGGACCTTCGAGGTGCAGACCGAGGATATTCGCTGCGCGCTGCGTGTGCGCGTCGGTCGTGCGCTGGTACTTTGGTGCGAGTGCGCGGTAGACGTCAGGGCTCGACGACACGAGCGTCGGACAGAACGCGGTCACGCCAGTCGCGACGAGACGCTGTGCGACGTCGAGGATGTCGTGTGGCGCAATGTCTGGACGCGAGAAGTCGTGCCCAAAGCCGCCGTTGAGCTGCAACTCAATGAAGCCTGGCGCGACGATGCAGCCGCGGCCGTCGACGACCGTGTGTGCCGCAAACTGCGGCTGCGCATGCGCGTGCCAGAAGCGCGCCTGCGGGTCGACGATCTTGCCATCTGCGACCCAGAGGTACGTCTGCTGGAGCCGCCCGCTGCGCAGCACGCGCACGTTCTCGAGCTTGAGCACGGACGTCATGACGGCGATGGCGCGCGGCGTCGTCTATCAGGGGCTACGAGCGCTTTCGTCGGCAGTTGAAGATGGCGGCGAGTGGGAAAGGCCACACGCTCAGACACACACTCTTTCCCACAACGAGATCCGAGCCAAAGAGCTCCACACAAGCCAAAGAGCGCACCAAGCAGCAGCAAGAGCAAGAGCAAGAGCACGAAGATGCGGCTCGTGATCGAAGACTCGCGCGAGCGCGTGGCGCTCTGGGTCGCGACGTACGTGCGCAAGCGCATCAACGACTTCAACCCGACGCGCGAGCGGCCGTTCGTGCTCGGACTCCCAACTGGGAGCTCGCCACTGCTCACGTACGCAAAGCTCATTGAGTTCCATCGCGCCGGGACACTCAGCTTTGAGCACGTCGTGACGTTCAACATGGACGAGTACGTGAACTTGCCCGAGTCGCACCCCGAGAGCTACCACGCGTTCATGTGGACGAACCTCTTCCAGCACGTCGACATTCGGTACGTCGTCTCTCTTGTTCATAGCGTGACGCCATCGGCAGATGTGTGGCGCCATTCACGAGCTCACACCTGCATACGCCTGCCCACATAGCCGTGAGAACGTCCACATCCTCGACGGCAACGCTCCTGACTTGACGAAAGAGTGCGAAGAGGTATGCTCTGCTGTCTATCATCCAGCAACGCACTCAGATCGCAGCGCCATCGACTCACAGCGCTTGCTCACCTGTATGCACAGTACGAGCGCAAGATCCTCGCATTCGGCGGCATCGAGCTCTTCCTCGGCGGCATTGGCCCAGACGGACACATTGCGTTCAATGAGCCAGGCTCGTCGCTCGCGTCGCGCACGCGCGTCAAGACACTCGCGTACGACACGGTCGTGGCGAACTCGCGGTTCTTTGGCGGCGACATTGCGCAAGTGCCCAAGATGGCGCTCACAGTCGGCGTTGGCACCGTCATGGACGCGCGCGAAGTGCTTGTGATCATCACGGGCATCGCGAAAGCCTACGCGCTGTACAAGGTCGTGGAAGAGGGCGTGAACCACATGTGGACCGTCTCGATGATCCAGCAGCACCCGAACGCCTGCATCGGTACGGCGCTTCGTATGAAGGCTGCTGCTTGTGTGTGTGTGTTGGATGATCCAGTGGGTGAGTCTGATTGACTGACAGATGTCTGGACGAATGCGTTGCATGGGCAGTGTGCGACGAAGACGCGACGGCCGAGCTGCGCGTGAAGACCGCCAAGTACTTCAAAGGACTCTACGAGACGCACGCGAAGCTACTCAGCGACGCAGCGTAGTCGAGTCCGAGGCGATTGCATTCGAGTGGTCATGACTGAGTCGTCCGTCCTTTCATCTTCAGCGTGTGACGGATCTGGGGATGGCACTCGTGGTTCCTCGAGGCTTTGGCGCCAACGTCCATTCAATCGACGCACGCGCCACTTGTCCTTCTTGGTAGTAGACGTCACATACGCTCACGTGTGCCATCATCGCCTTGACTTGAAGTGCTTCTTCGGTGGTGTTGCTTGGAAGCCGCGAAATCCGCTTAAGTGCGAGACGCTGGCTCAATTCCAAAACGCTCGTTCACTCGCACAATGGCTGGGCTCGTCGAGAAGCTCGTGAACCTCGTGGGGCAGTACGTCCATGCATGTGTCGTCTGCGGCTCTGCTGGACTGCATCTGCGCGTGCGTGCGTGTATAGCAATTGCACACGCTTGCTCACCGCCCGCTTGCTTGCGCTCTTGATCGCTTGTCGTTGGCTGTGCAGAGCGTTCTACTCGGACGAGCATGTGGTCGTCTTGCGCGCGCTCATTCGCGAAAAGTTCATGAAGGTGCGTGTTTGTCGAACGTGCCGCTAGCTCTACACTTGCATCTGAGCAACAGCAGTCGCTCACATGTGCTCATGACGGTGATTGCGACGCTAGGACGACGAAATGGGCAGCGCCGTGAACTTGCAGACGCGTCAAGTGCGCAAGATCATGAACGAGCTGCACCAGGACCACCTCGTCTGCGAGTGCGTCTGCTGTCTATATCGACTGCACACCATGTCTTCTTCTCTCTTACACTCACCTGTGCTATCGCTCTGTCGTATGCGCATGCAATAGAGAGGTGCTGAACGACAAGCGCCTCGGCGGCAGCTCGTCCACGTCGTACTGGTGCGTCTGTCACGCGACGCTGGGCATGGACGACAGCCGACTGACGTCTGCGTATGTGCCTATGCGCAGGTACATCGACTACAAATATTTTGTGGACGTGGTGCAGTACCGACTGTACGTGATGCACGAGCACCTGAAGGACAGCGAGCAGCTCGAGATCGAGCGGCAGACGTACCAGTGCAAAGACCCGGACTGCGGACGCGAGTACACGGCGCTGGAGGTCCAGCTGCTGCTCATGCCCGGGCAGTTCCAGTTCCGTTGTGGCCACTGCAACGAGCCACTGCTCGAGTGCGACAACAACGACCGGCTCGTGAAGATCCAGAACCTGCAGCGCAAGGTTCGTCCGAGGCGTCCGAGTGACCCAGTGGCTCAGTGACGCACGCGCGTACTCACCCATACGCTCGTCTCTATACCTTGCTAGTTCAAAGACCAGATGAACAAGCAGAGCGGGATGCACGAAGGCATCTACGAAGTGCTGCGGCGCATCGGCGACTACGTGAAAGAGGGACACGTGGTGCCCAAGTGCGTCTGCTGCTTGGGCTATAGTGCTGTCTGGTCTCGTTGTCACTGTGATACGGATCCTAACGTGTATGTGCGGTGCTGTGATAGCAACCTCCCGAGCGACAACCGCGCAGCAGGACTCGGCGGCAACAGTGTGCGCGCTGCTGCATCCGGTGGCGGTCGCCCTGGTGGCGCAGGTGGCGGCAACGGCACAGGCGCAAACGGCAGTCGCAGCACGGACGGCAAGAACAGCCAGTCGTATCTGTATCCGTACGGCGCCCAGGTACATCCTACTGACGCCTTCGCTAGTATATGGAGCGACGACTGCTGCTGCTTCTTGCAATGGGACTGAGAGAGCACGGTCGCTGTGTCGTGTCGACTGGTAGGACCAAGAGATCATCGTCGACATTGCTGGAAACGACCAAGCGGACGACGAGTACCTCTTGGACGGCAAGCGGAAAGCAGTACGTCCCTATGCGCTTGCTCACTCCTTTGGACCTCTGCGTTGGCTGGTTGTCTTTGTGGACGCACGTATGACACCTCTAACACTCTGAGTGACACAGGAGGACGACGTGGCTGAACGACCGGCCAAGGCGCCGCGCGCACTGCCAGAGTTCCTCCTCGGGAGCTCGATCAGTGGCCACATGGCAGCCAAGCACATCCAAGCAGCGGCGGGCGCCGCTGCTGCTGCAGACGAGCACGAGGCGCACTTGCCGAGTGGGATCCAGAACATGGCGGACCTGAATCAGACTGAGATGACCGAAGAGCAGCGGCAAGAGGCGTTCCGGAAAGCGTACATGGCCGAGCTCGAGCGGTACAACGAAGAGAACGAGGACGAAGAAGTGGAAGTGCAGGTGGACAAGCAGGGCTGGGACGCCGAGATGAACGGCGACACCATGGACGACGAAGAGCTCGAAGACGTCGAGTGGGAGTGGTGCGACGACGACGAGCACGGCGGCGACGACATCGAAGTCAAAGTCAACGGCTGCGCCAAGCGTCTCGTGTCTGTGGACGACAACGACCTCTTGAGCATGTCGCAGGAAGAGTTCCTGGTGCGTCCACGTGGCGCTGTCTTGTGTCCACAGGCGGTGGTCAGAGTTTGTAGGTGGATGGATGTAGATGGGTCTGCTCACGCCTGTCATCATCTGTGCTGCTCCTGGTTACAGGACTGTTACCGCATGGTGTTCACATGAGCGACCAGCGTCGGTGTCGTCCGAGTCTGCCAGGACCTTCTCGCCCATCCATCGTGCGTGTATTGCGAGCCTTAGGGTGATCGCTCTCTCTCCAGCTCTAGCTCTTACGCTCTAGCTCGATAAGATAGATGAGCCTAACGAATCACACACATCACTTGCTGCGTCCTCAGTCAGTCCGTCACTTGTTGTTGTTGTTGCTGGTGCTGTCGTCGTCGTCTGCAAAGACGCCGCGGTGACTCAGTGGGATCGTCGTGATCGATGTGCTCTGGCGCCGAAAGTGCTCTGGCTTCTTCGTAGCACTGCGGTCGACCGAGCGCTCAGGTGTCTCCGTTGTCGAACCTCGCGCGGCTTTGGCGTGCATCGCGACGATCATTGGGTCAGTCGAGTACATCCACGACCGCTGCGCGTGCGTGTCCTTCTGCGGTTCGGTGTGGACGCGGAAGACTTCGCCCATGGCGCCAGACGCCGCTTTGCCGCGCTCGATGTTGCGACCACCGACGCCGCCAGCGGGGACGAGCGAGAGCGATGAGCCAGTGCTGCTGCTGCTGCTGTGGGGAAAGTGGTTGATGAACGAAGTGCGGTGTGTCGAGTCCAAGTAGCGCTTCTGGGCATCGAGATCTGGTTGCGGGAGCGCAGAGCGAAAGCCATTGGCGCTAGTTGCCGCAGTGAGTCGGATCGCCTGGTCGAGGTTCTGGTCGCTGATCATGCGCGGCTTGTGTCGCTGTAAGTGCACATGAAGAAGGTGATAGGACCATGTGAGTCGAGGTGGCGCCAGTTGCGCGACAAAGCATGAGGCAAAAGGAGAAGCAGCTCGTGCCTGGGGTGGCGAGCGCACTCCGCTAAAGTCAGTGCCACTCGTCGTCGCATACTCTTTCTGCCAGACGATGGAGATAGCGAATCAGCTCAGTTTGGCATTGAGATTGACGTCTAGACTCAGCAACAGCAGCAGCGACATCGATGCAGACGCACCGCTTTGTCGTTCGGGAGCACTCCATTCAGCGGCGACGCGCGCTCTTCGTACCAGTTGTCTAGACAACGAACATCACACGTGCGGATCAGGATCAGGGTCTTTGGACATCGAGAGATTGACACACAGGACTCGCGAGATCGAGTGCGCACCATTGAGCATCTCTTTGTGGTAGCTCTTGAGCGCCATCGTCGACGTCGCGAAGGCGCAGCCTCGAAGTCTGCACTCAGCACGTCCTTGCCTGATGGCCTTGTGATGATGAAAGGAACCTGGACTTGCGGCTATTCTGAGGCAAAGGGCTGAAACGGACCTCGCGACGACTGCGAGCTCAAGACGCAGTAGCAGCAGCAACTAGACGACGAAGAACGAGACGTGCGCGCAGAGCGTGGATGTGAGCGACTGCTCTGTCGCTCAAGCACTCGTCGTACACAGTAGCAGCAATCGCAGTGGCTCAAATCTAGTACGATCGGTCACTCCACGCAGAAGCAAGCATGAGCCACCGGCTATCGCAGAATGCGCGCCACACGAACGACTTGCTCGAAGAGCTCGAGCGCGACAAAGAACTCGAGATCTTGCGCGAGTACCTCACGCGCTTTGATCTGTTCCCGCGGCAACGGGACCCCGCGGCCGCGCCGATCCGCTTTGAGGAGCTCAAAGAGCTCGTGAAGCATTGGAAGCTCCATCGCCAGCGCAACTTCTGGAAGACGCACGCAACGAAAGAGGACCTCGTGCGCACGCTCTATCGCCACATCAACACGAAGATCATTCCGAAAGAGAGTCGCGACGAGAGCAGCAGCAATGGTAGCAGTTCGAGCGTGACTGCTGCAACTGGATCGACTGGCGCGAGTGCGTCCGTCAACAATGGACAGTCGCAGCACTCGAGTGGCATCGTGCCGATGGCGCCGACTGCGCCAGCTCGCAAAGTGTCGTCGATTGCAGCTGCGGCAGTCGAGTCGCCTCGGTCCAAGTCGATCCTCGTGCACGCGCGCGGGAGTCAGAGCGCCGGCGGTCCGAAGAAAGAGCACATCTTCAGCGAGTACAGCGGCGACTTGTTCAGCCAGCGCGGCGAGTACGAAGACGGCATGATCTACCTCTCGCGCTTCCAGAAGCCCGGGCTCGTTGCGAGCGCAGAGCTCGATAAGAAGAGCGACAGCACGAGCGAGCTCAAGCTCAAAGGCGACGACGACGACGAAGAGATCCACGCCAAGAGCCACGACGAGCTGGACCTTGGGACTGCGCTGTCGCGGGAAGTGCAGCTCAAGCAAGAGTGTGCATTCAGCATCTACCACGTACGTCTGCGTTGTTGCGAGCGCATCTTGGCAGCTCTCAGAGGTCGTGGTTGTCCCAAGAGCTAGTCTAACGACCCTCTCTAATCGCTCGGTCTTGCGTACTCGGATGTCTCTTGCCGCTACCTTTCGCAGTTCACGACCGACGTCGGACACGAGAAGCAGATGGTGAGTGAAGGCGCGATGCTCGCGCTCAGTCGCCTCTCGGTCTTTGACGACATCGAGGTGAAGAAGTTCTGCGCCGCGGCGATCCTGAACCTTACGTGGGAGGCGTCGCTGTGTCTCAAGATGATCGAAGAAGGCGTGCTCTTGGCGCTCCTGGAGCTCGCCAAGGCGCAGCACGAAGAGATCCGGCGGAACACGTCAATGGCGCTCTGTCGCTTCTCGTATGACCGCAGCGGCCAGCTCCGGCTCGTGCAAGAAGGCTGCGTCTCGGCGATCATCTCGATGCTCAACTCGCCCGACTACGAGACAACGGAAGCGTGTGTGAAAGCGCTGATCAACATCGCGTCGTACTCGGGCTCGGCAGTTGCAGAGAGCGTCGTGCAGACGATCGTCAAGCTCTCGACGAAGAAGGAGCACGCGAGCATCGCGTTCTCAGCAGAAGCGATCTGCAACCTGTCGCTGCTCACCGGACCGCGCGGCAAGGTCGTCGAAGACGGCATCCTCGACAACATCTGCGAGCTGTCGCAGAGCGTGAACGACGCAGACGTGAAGCTCCACCTCGCAACGGCGCTGGCCAATTTCTCGGGCTTTCCGTCCAACTTGGAGCTCTTGAGCCAAGTGCGCATCCTCGAGTGCCTCGAAGACCTGCTCAAATTTGAGCACGAGGGCGTACGCGAGCGCTGCGCGTTCACGATCGCCAACATCTCGTCGTACGCGACGTCGCTCAAGAACCTCGTGCTGAGCGACGCCGTCGTGCAGCTCGTGGAGATGGGGCAGAAAGCGAACGCTGCGGTCCAAGAGAGCATTGCGCTGAGTCTGTCGAACATGTCGTCGACGCCCGAGAGCCGACAGCTCCTCGGTCGCTTCGGCGTCGTCTCGCTACTGCTGCACTTCCTCGACGAATCGAGTTCGCTCACAAAGCAGTACGCAATCGTCGCGCTCTGCAGTCTCATGGTGAACCCAGCGACGTGCTCGGAGCTCATGCAGAGCAACACGCCGGCAGTGCTCGCGCGCCTCGCGACGGCGTCACATGACAAAGTGAAGGAGCTCTGCGCCAATGCGCTGTTCAACCTGTCGTGCGAGAAGAGTCTCCACAGCTTCTTGCTCAAAGACGACGTGATCAAAGCCATTGCGCGCCTCTGCAAGAAGTTCACTGTCGGCAAAGACGGCGTCGAGGTCGAGGACGAGGCTGCGCCTGCGAACGCGAACGACAAGACGCCAGTCGTGCTGCTCCGGAGCCAGGAGTGCGCGATCGCGTGTCTGTTCAACCTCTCGTTCTTTGACGAGAGCCGCAAGCTTCTGCTGCGCATCGACGTCGTCAAGACGCTCTTCCAGCTCTTCCAGCGTCCTGTCAAGCACGAAGAGCTCATGAAGCAGTGCGCTGGCATCGTTGCGAACCTGTCGTTTGACGCCGACGCGCGCGTGCGCATGGTCGACGATGGCTGCGTGCGTTTGATCCGGAAGCTCATGAACGCGAGCAGCAAGGACACGCTGCTGTGCTGCGCCACGGCGTGCTGCAACCTCGCAGCCGAGGCGCTCGAGAAGACGCCGATTCTGTCGATGCTCATCGACCTCTCGGGCTCGCCGCACGCGACGATCACGCTCACGTGCGCAATCGCTTTCTCAAAGCTCGCGTCGGACGCGTCGTTCCGACCGACGCTCACCAAGTGTCCAGAGCTGTACCCGGCGCTGACGCTCATGATGCGGTGCGGCATCGAAGACATCCAGATCTACTCGGCCGTGACGCTGTGCAACCTCGCGGTCGAGCGGAGTCAGCGATCGCGGCACATCTGGAAAGAGGGCACGGTCCCAGACTTCATCGTGAACTCGCTCTTGCGCATCAACAGCGACTCGACCAAGGAGATCTGCGCGCGCGCGCTCTACAACCTCCTCACGCACGATGAGTACCGCATGGCGCACATCAAAGAGGGCGTGCTGTATGCGCTCGTGAAGCTCGCGCGCCTCGAGAGCGTCGAGATCCGGTCGCTCTGCGTCACGGTGCTCTACAACCTCTCGTGCGACGCTGCGATGCTCGACACGCTCATGGAGATCAACGTCGCGCAGGTGATCACGAAGATGTGCGAGATGGAGTTCAGCAGCCAGGACATCCACCGCCGCCTCGCTGCGTGCCTCATGAACATCGCGATGAAGCCAGGGAACGAAGTGAAGCTCGTCGAAGGCGGCGCGCTCGTCGCGACGCTTGTGCTCGCGGAGCACAACGACCCGCCGACGATGCGGTACTGCGCCTCGGTGCTCTGCTACCTCTCGTCGCAGCGCGGAAACTGCGAAGCGATGGTCGCGAGCGGACTCGTCGACGTCCTCGTGCGCATGCTCGCAGTCGACGACAGCCAGCAGAACCTCTTTGGGCTCACGGCGCTCTGCAACATCTCGTGCGTCGCGACGCTGCACGACCGCGTGATCGAAGAATCTGGCGCGATCCAGCCGACGATCCGCCTCTTCTCTGCGAGCGACGACGAGAGCGTACTCCTCGGCTGCGCACAGACGCTGTACAACCTCACGCACCACGTGCGCTTCCGCAAGTGCTGCTCCAGACCGACCTCCTCGACGTGCTCCAGCTCGCGTTCGCGCGGACGGCTGTTGCGTCGCCAGCGCTCATCGATGTGTGCGTGCAGATCATTGCGATCCTGTGCGAAGACCTCCAGGACGGATGCGAGCTCGTGACGAAAGGCGCAGTGAAGGTCCTGCGTCTCATTGCGCCGCACTGTGAGCCGGCAACGATGCTCCACTGCATCTACGCGCTCAGTCAGCTCGCACGGAGCGACAGAGTCGGCTTGACTGTCTTGACTGACGGCGCGCTCGACGTCATTGCGAGCGCAGCGCTGCCACCGCCGCTGCCAGCTGACGCGGAGGTAGATGCCTCTGCGCCAGGACCAACACAGGTCGTTGTCTCGCCTGAGCTCGCTGAGCGGTGATCGATCATCTTGCGCTCGCTCTCGACGTCGCTCGAATGCCTCCCTGCGCTCATGGACGACGCGCGACTCATCCCGATCATCCGTGCGATCACGAGCGCGAGTGCGAGCAAAGAGACGTGCAAGAACGCGATCCTGACGCTCTACAACGTCACGTCGTGCAAGTCTGCGGCGCTCAATATGCTCGTCGCTGCCGGCGTCATCCGCTTGCTCATTCGGCTCTCGACTGTCGGCGGCACAGACATGGCGCCTGCGTGTGCGATCGCGCTTGCGCACATCAAGCACGTGCAGAAAGACCGCGAGCGCGTCCCGAGCACCGATGGCGGCGCTGACGTCCCCGATGAGATGGAGGAAGGCATCATGACGACGCTGCTCTCGATGATCGACCTCGACCAAGCGAGCATCCAGCGCGTGGACCGCATGGCCGTGACATTACCGGCGAACTTGCCGCCGCTGCGACCGACGGACTGGGTCTTCCTCGCTGGGAACACGTCGATTCGTCTCGGATCGCAGCTCCCAGTGTCTTGGGCAGTCCACAACTCGTCGATCGACGACGCGCGGTTCGTGCCTGCTGAGCCGCGGACGTTCATGGCGCTGCTCGCACCAGTTATGCCAGTAACCGGCGTGTCGGTGCAAGACAAGCTCGCTGGTGCGTTCCGGATCATGAAGGTGCGCGAAGACAAGTACCGGATCAAGCGGATCGACCCGCGCTTCCTCCAGTCCGCAGCTGTGACTGCGACGAGCTCGAGCGAGAGCCTCACAGACGCCATCTCAGTCGCGATGAGCGACAGCGCGCGCGAGTCGACGCCGTCACCAACTGTCATGGACGTCTCGGACACGAGCTCAACGCACGACACCCATGCATCGGACAGTGAGAGCGAAGAGGTGCGGTCGCCGTCGCCCGTGAAGAAGAAGAGCAGTGCGCCACGTGGCGGCATTGCGCGCGCGGGGAGCTACGGCCGCAACATCAGCTCGCTCACGATGGACCGCCGGAGCTCCAAGACGAACGGCAGCAACAGCAGCAGCATCAGTAGCACCAACGGCAGCGGCAGTGCGATCCACCACAAGGGCAGCAAGGCGCATCTCCAGGATGTCAAGCCCGAGAGCAACTTTCGCAAAAAAGAGTCGCAGCGGAATAGCAAGCTCTACAGCGACGGCGACCGCGTCGTACTGCCCAAGCTCTAGGCTCACGGGACGCGAGGGTCGTGGCTGTCGAGCGACCACTGCCTGCAGTAGGATCAGGAGGTGGCGACAGCAGACTGCACCACCGGAACGCACACACAGAGATGTCTTCACACGCAAGCGCTGCATTTATTGCTATCGTCCTGGACTTGTGGGACCTGCTAGCTGGTCGCTCGTGCGCTGTGATGGCTCTCTACGACGCCTGTGTCTCTGCCGCAGTCGTCACGATGACCTTCTCGCGCAGTGCTGCTGGCAGTGCAGACACCTCGGGCGCCAGTGGGTTCCCAGCGACGCGCACTTCGCGCAGCTTGGGCAATGCAAGCAGCGCGTCTTCTGGCAAGTGCGTGAGGCGATTGTCACTCAGATCGAGGACTTGGAGCTCCTGCAGCTCGGCGACACGCGACGAGAGCTCTGTGAGTTCGTTGCGCGAGAGGTCGAGGCGCGTGAGCTGCGTGAGCTGGAACGCCGACTCGGGCAAGAGCCGCAGCGCGTTGTTCGACAGGTCCATTGTCTGGAGCTGCGGCAAGCGCTCGAGCACGAGCGAGAGCTTGCACGCGCAGGACGAGCCGAGGTGCTCGCACATCATGTTCTTGCAAATGAGGTCTTGCGAGCTCGGCAGCAAGAGCTCGTGCACTGTGGTGGTGGTGCTGCCAGTGGCGCGCGCAACGTCACGGAGTGACCGCGCAACGAGCGTTTGTGCAGTCGAGCTGCTGCAGAGGTGTCGTCGCAGTGAAGTCGCGGACCATTGCGGTCGTCGTCGAGCGAGTCGCAGGAGCAGCAGCGTGTGGCGGTGCATGCTTGCTGTTCGTCGTGTTCGGATTGATAAGCATGAAGTCGGTATACTTTACTCAAGACAAAATCGGCAAGAGACGATTCCCACACTTGACTTGTGCAGCGTATGTCTATCGTGCCTTTACAGCACAGCAACGCTTTTTGGCCACACAAAGCAGCATTGAGCGATCGTCATGATGATGTTGCAGCTCGCGCGGCGCTCGCTCCGGCCGCAGCGCCACCACTTCCAGCAGCACCAACGCGCAGCGCTCTTTGCGCAGCTCGCAGGCAACAGCAACTTTGCACCACCGCACGTGCCATTGCCGCAAGAGCTCCATGCGCGCGTGAAGCAAGCGCCGCTCGCGAGTGCGTATGACCCGACAGTCGTCGAGCAGGGCTGGCAGGCGTACTGGCAAGAGGCGATCCGGCGCCAGCCTCCTGCACGTACTAACGACGACGCGTTCCGCATGATCTTGCCGCCGCCGAACGTCACTGGTGCGCTGCACATTGGGCACGCACTAACGATCACGATCCAGGACGCACTCGCGCGCTGGCACCGCATGCGAGGCTACGAGGTCCACTGGATCCCCGGTCTCGATCACGCTGGCATTGCGACGCAGGTGCGGACTGCTCTCTCACGTGCTTTCTTGATATCGCACTCGCTTGTACAGCTGGCTGTCGTGCAGCCCACTCACATCGCACGCTCTCTCGCTCTTTGGCTGACTGACTATGGCGCAGAGCGTCGTGGAGCGCAAGCTCCAGAAAGAGCGCGGCGTGTCCAAGCACGACCTCGGCCGCGACGCGTTCGTGGACGAGATCTGGAAGTGGAACGAGCAGTACGGCGGTCGGATCATGAACCAAGTCGACCACATCGGCGCGATCGTGGCGAAAGACCAGGCGTACTTCACGCTCGACGACACGCGGTGCGCTGCTCTTGCTCACTTTGCTTCAAGAGTCGACCTCTTGCGTGTATCGACTACTCACACACTCACTCACTCGCTTGCATGTGACTGTGTGGTGATGCCGCACAGGTCGAACGCCGTGCTGAGTGCGTTCGTGGAGCTGCACGACCGCGGACTCATCTACCGACGACGGCGCATGGTGAACTGGTACGCTCAGTGTCGTCTGTCAACCGCTTCATACGATGTGCAGTGTCCCAGTCAACTCACTGACTGACTGACTGACTGGATGGATGGATCGCTAGGTGCCCGACGCTCAAGACTGCGATCTCGGACATTGAAGTGGACGCCGAGCAAGTCGAAGGCGCGACGCTCCTGACGCTCCCAGGACGCACAAAGGCCGTGGAGTTTGGCGTCATGCACCGCATTCGCTACCAGGTACACGCTCAGTGGGCAATGAGCAGTAGATAATGGCTGTCGACCGACTCACTGGTCATTCATTGGTGCCACTCGCAGGTCGTTGGCTCGGACGAGTTCCTCGAAGTCGACACAACGCGTCCAGAGACGATCTTTGGTGACGTCGCAGTCGCAGTGCACCCAGACGACGCGCGCTACACGCGGTTCCACGGCCAGCACGTCGTGCATCCGTTCTCGGGTGAAGCCATTCCGATCATCACAGACAGCGTGCTCGTGAACATGGAGCTCGGCACTGGTGCGTGCTCTGGTGCACCTACGACACCTTTGACTGGCATTGATGGCACTCTTAGGACTGACCCTCGACACTTGCGTACCTACCACACAGGCGTCGTGAAGGTCACGCCTGCGCACGACCCAAAGGACTTTGAGTGCGGCGAGCGGCACAAGTTGCCAGAGAACGAGGTGATCGACAAAGATGGACGCATCTGCGGCGCTGTCGATGAGCGGTTCCTCGGTATGGACCGCTTCGATGCGCGCGAGCGCGTGGTCGAGGAGCTCAAGGTGATGGGACTGTACGTCGACAAGGTGCGTCCTTTGTGCTACTGTCAGCTCACTGGTGCTAGAGACAGTCTCTAGTGTCTTGTCTTCCTGACGCTCGCGCCACATCTGCTCGTGTCCATCTAGCTCGACCACCCGACGTCGATCTCGATCTGCTCGCGGTCCGGGAACGTCATTGAGCCGCTGCTCATGCCGCAGTGGTTCGTCGACTGCAAGGACATGGCGAAACGCGCAGCTGACAGTGTGCGCTCCGGTGCAATGGCGATCGAGCCCAAATCGCACGCGCACACGTGGTTCTACTTCCTCGACAACGTCCAGGACTGGTGCGTGAGTCGCCAGCTCTGGTGGGGCCACCGCGTCCCGGCATACCGCGTCAAGACCGACGCGACCGACCGGTGGTTCGTCGCGCGCTCGCTCGCAGAGGCGCGTGAGAAAGCTGAAGAAGCGCTCGGCGTGTCGCTCAGCGAGAGCGACTTGGAGCAAGACGCCGACGTCCTCGACACGTGGTTCAGCTCTGCGCTCTTGCCGCTCTCCGTCTCGGTGCGTTTGTTGCTTGAGTCCCACGACTGCTGCTGCTACTACTTGCGTGTGTGTGATCAAGACGACGGTGCTGAGTGACTGTGTGACTGTGTGGCTTGTACTAGGGCTGGCCAAGCCTCGAGCAAGACGACGGTGTGGCCAAGTACCCGCTCGACGTGATGGAGACGGGCTCCGACATCCTCTTCTTCTGGGTCGCGCGCATGGCGATGCTGTGCGAAGAGGTGCGTTGTGTGTTCTCTCTTGAGGCGATCAGTCTCTCTCTCTGGTACTTGGCACACTGTGATCCGCCAGTCGGCTCACTCTATCGCGTGGCTCTGACTCTATGAGCGCAGTTCTCGGGCGAGATCCCGTTCCGCAAGGTGCTGCTCCATCCGATGGTGCGCGACAAGGCGGGACGCAAGATGTCCAAGAGTCTCGGGAACGTCATCGACCCACTTCACGTGATCGACGGCATTGCGCTCGAGCAGCTCCTCGCAGATCTCATGGTTCGTACGCCCTCGACGCAGCAGCAGTCGTGAAGAACAGATCGTTTACTTGGCTCACGCGACTGCACTTGACGTGTGCGTATGTGTGCTAGAGCGGCAACGTGAGTCCGCGTGAGCTCAAGAAAGCCGAGAAAGAGCTCAAGCGCGAGTTCCCGGACGGCATTCCGACGTGCGGCACGGACGCACTGCGCTTCACGCTCGCGTCGTACCTCCAGCAAGGTCGCCAGATCAACATGGACGTCCAGCGCGTGGTGTCGTACCGCCACTTTTGCAACAAGATCTGGAACGCCGTGCGCTACGCACTGCCACTGCTCGAGTCATCTTCGCCACCACCGCAATCGCCATCAACGCGTGCGAACGAGCTCGTGGAGCTGAAGCCCAGCATGGGCTTGGCCGACCGCTGGATCATGAGTCGCCTCGTACGTATGCGCTCGCCTCTTTGAGTACGTGAATGAGGCACTTGCTCTCTCTCTTACACTTGTACACTCGTCCGTGTGGCTCTCTACAGGCGCAAACGGTCGAGACGATCAACCGCGGCATTGCGTCGAACCACTTGGCCACGAGTGCTGCCGCCATGCAGCGGTTCTTTGTCCAGGACCTCTGCGACGTCTACATCGAGTTCAGCAAGCCGGTCTTGTACGGCAACCGCGTCGACGCGAGCGAGTTTGAGTCTGAAGACGCGCGTCGTGCACGTCAGCTCAGTGCACAAGCGACGCTCTTCCAGTGCCTCGACTACTCGATGCGGCTGCTCCATCCGTTCATTCCATTCGTGACGGAAGAGCTCTGGTGCGTATCGTGCACTGGCGCCTCTGCATGACGCAAGCCATCGTCCTAGCTCTTGCGAGCGCATATGGCTGCCTCATGAGGTCGCTGACGCTATCACGTGGTGCCTTGTCGACCTCCAGGCAGCGCATCCGTGCACACGATCCGTTCGCGACGTCAGACAAAGTCGACGAGACGTCCATTCTCTTTGCCAAGTACCCAGAGGAGCCGGACATGCGCGTGTGGGTGGACGACGAAGCCGAGCGCGCGATGATGGTGCGTTGGCGGTGATACCTGATGGGCATGTGTGCGTCTGGTCTTCAGAGCATCCGTCAACTCACGACGCTCTTGTCCTCCTCGATACGTGGGACTGCGACTACTTGACAGCTCGTCTTGGACGTGATCCACGGCATTCGGTCGCTCAAGCACACAGTGAAGGTGCTCGCACCGACTGCCTCGAGCGAGAGGTGCGTCTGACTGTCTGGTGCTGCGGTAGACTATGCCTGTGCGAGAGATGGCTGACAGTCGCGATGCCTCTCTGACTAGCGACGCGCGTGTCGAGATCTGGTGCAAGGACGCACACGTGCTGGCGGAAGTGAACCAGGCGCTGCGCGATATTGAAGGCCAGAGCCGCACCACCGTTCGTGCGAGCGTAGACGATGGCTCAGCCGTCTTCACGGGTCCAGTGCTCACGCACTCGGTCTCCGAGTCGTGTCGGGGTGCGTACCTGTGTGTCTGTCTCTCTCTCTCTCTGTGCTTGTCTGGCGGCTAGCACTCAAACTCGCCTGTGCGTGTCCACAGTGCTGATGCAAGTGCCGCAAGACGCCGAGACGTCGCAGCGCGTCGAAGCAGAGATCCGGCGCTTGGAAAAGCGCGCAGCGAAGAGCCAGAAAGCTGTCGACGCGCTCATGAGTCGTCGCGCGGATGCGCAGTACGCAACAAAAGTGCCGGAGACCGTGCGTGCGCAGGACGCGCAGCGCCTGAAGCAGAGCGAGACCGACCTTCACGCGGCTGAGAAGAGTCTCGCAGCGTTGCGTGAGCTCCAGCACCACTACTAGCTGCCTGCCTGCTTGTCTGATAGACGGATGGAGCGACACGGTGCTTTGCACCAGTAGAGATACGCGCATCAACACGTCGACATCCCATCGACAAAGGCTCTAGTGCTCGTCCATTCACTGCCATACTCGTGCACAGTCACTCACATGCGCGCGATCTCGCGCATCGCACGCGCAATGTCGGCGTAGAGCGCTTGGTGGCGGCTCGGCGTCGGGAACTTGTGCCCTTCCTCGTGCTCAAACTTGTGCTTCGCGACGCCTGCATCGGCGCCGGCGTAGCGCTCAAACAGCGCTTCCGAGTGCTTCACCATTGCGTCGGCTTTGCCGATCACGTGGATCGACGGCACGTCGATCGTCAAGTGGTTCCCGAACGCATCTTCCATCAAGTGCTTCGTCTCGACAGCGCGTGGCTCGAAGCCAGCGACGAGCACACACGCGCGCCACGGCGGCGCAGTGCCGTACGTCTTCTTGTAGTGCGCGTTCATGATCGTCGTGAGCGCGGCGCCTTGCGAGAACCCGAGCAAGATATCAATCGGTCCGAGCTGGTGCACCTGTCCGACCAAGTAGTCGAGCGTGTGCTCGAGTCCGTCGTAGCTGTACACTGCGCGACTGTCGCTGTCGTCGCGCGAGTCGCCGGACTTGCCAGTGTCGCGCTTGATCGCGTCCCACCACTGGAAGAACGGCGCGTGCTTCTCGTAGAACGTGCGCACGATCTCCTGCGCAGGTCCCGTTGCGAGGAACGGCGCGTCGAGGTAGAAGAAGTCGGCGCCGCGCGGGCCGAGCGCCTGGCGCAGTCCTTCCGTCTGCAGCTCGAGGATCTTGGCGTTCGTGCGCCAGCCGTGCAGACACAGCACGCGGAGCTTCGAGGCGCTCATCGCGATGCAGTCGCTCGAGCAAGAGCAGCTCGTACAGACACACACACAGCTCGCGTCTTCGTTTGTTGTTCAATGCTGCGTCATCAAGCGGCATGCAAAATCAAGCGTCAAACAATTCAGCAATTATTAAGTTCAACATGTGTTACTATGATGTGCTATTTAGTGGAATTTATTTTGACTGTTCAAAACCCTCGACTGACTGGCGGCAACCACGAACAACCGCAAGCAGCAGCAAGAAGCGAGAGCGCCTCGAGTCGTCATGGAACGCCGCTTCAGCGAGTACGACCGAGGCGGACGCCGTCGCTCTCTGTCGCGCTCTCGGTCTAGACCGCGTCACCCGTACCGCGACGCTGACGCGCGACGCAGTCGAGACCGTCGCGGTGGCGGCAGCAGGAGTCGCGAGCGGCGACCGCGAAGCCGCAGCTTTTCGCGCCGTCGCAGCCGCAGCGCAGGTCGACCCACGAGTCACAGCTACAGCCGCTACCACCGCCGCGACCACGACCACTACTACCGCCGCAGCCGCAGCTACAGTGCAGACCGATACGGCGGCGGTCGACGAAGAGTGAGTGACCGTTCGCGCAGTCGCTCGCGTCGTCACGCGCCACGTCGATCGCCATCGTTTGATCGCGGGAGACGCAGTCGCAGTCGCGACTTCTACGTGCGCGACCGGAGCTGGGATCGTCGTCACCGTCAGCCCTCGCGCTCGCGCGACCGAGGCAACGGTGTGCCACCTGCGCGCCGTCGCGGTCGTCGCGGTGGCCGCAAAGAGCGCCAGCGCCGCGAGTGGAAAGAGCAGCAGCAGCAGCGCGCAGCGTTGAGCGAGAAGGAGCAGCCGTCGCGTAATGGCTCGGAACGCTCGCGCTCTGCTGAAGCTGTCGGTGATGAGAAGCAACAGGAGTCGCCACGCGTCGCCACAGAGGCGCCACAGGAGTCTTCGGACAACCGCGCTGTCAGTCCAGTAACGCTTGACGCCGCAGTAGATGACGCCACGACTCAGGCATCCAAAGAGCAGCCGCCAGCACCGCAAGAGAAACAGAAGCGCAGTGCGAGTCGCAGCACTGGCGGTCGCCGCAACAGCGCAGGTCGCAAAGGCACGAGGATCCCCGAGAACTGGGCAGACGTGCCAAAGATGGGCGACGTCGTGCGCGACTCGCGCTTCGTGCCCATGCGCTGTCCGCTCGACGCCAAGTACACGCACTTGTACGCATCACCGGATGATGCGTGGAGCCCTGAGGTGTTTGTGCAGGAGCAAGCGCGTCGCGGGTACAACGTCGGCATGGTCATCGACCTCACGAACACGTTCAAGTACTAC